>PVIJ01025665.1:0-10312 GCA_004024925.1 Scalopus aquaticus
GGGCCGTGCTTGCCTGATACCCTGGTGCTGGGAGGTACTTGGTGGGGAATGGGGAGCTGGAAGTGGAGGGGGTGGGAGGAGCTCCATGTGCACAACCAGCGAGCGCCAGGCCTGCCAAGTTGGCTCAGGTTATTCCTCGTGATTCTTCTTACACCACATGCTCCGTTTTCCTGGCACTGCCAAAGGCTGCCCAGCTCTACTGGCTTAAAAGCAATCTTCCTGCCAGGCTTCTGCAAAGACAACTCCTGGCAGGCGCAGGGCTGACCCTGTTCCTCCGGCCTGCCCGGTTCAGCCCCACCATGCCCCCTCCAGGTAGCACTAATTGTACAAACGAATCCCTTGAGAACATTCATTGTGTGCCAGGACTGTCTTAAATGCTTCCCTTAACTAATTTAATCCTCACAACCACAGTGATTACCTTCATTTAAAATGAGGAAACTGAGGCATCGAGAGGTTAAGCCAGGTGGTCTCCCACAGCCATTTTCTGGCAGGGAACTGAAGCCAGGGGATGGGGCTAGCCTGTGGAGCCTAGCCATAGTGCCTGCCAGTTGGTTGTTTGTGTCCCTTCTAGCTGTTTCTCTGTGGAAATACGGAATTCTGAGCCCCCTTACTCTTTTCTCTTCTGCTCAATTCAGTGTTCAGACAGCTCCTCTGCCCACCCACGTGCCCACACGCTGGACACCATGGCCTCCCAGGCTCACACGGACACTCCCACTTGAGGCGCGCAATCGTGGAGTCGCAGACACACCCGTGTTTACATCCTGGAGTCCTGGTTCAGAATGGACAGGAATGAAGATGCCTGGGCCCGGCACAGCCGCAGAGGCTGAGGCCGGGACAGGCATGTGCCGCCACAGACGTGCGTGATGATGAAGCAAAGTGAGTGTCCCCACCCCTCACATAGCGCTGGGTCACCGCACACAACGTCTGTGTCCCTGACCAGCCTTTCCTTTGCCCTTCCAGGCTTCAGCCTCTGCAGACGTGCTCCACCCAGGCATCATCATTCTTGTCCATTCAGAACCAGGACTCCAGGATGTGTGCAACACTTTTACTGTTGGTCCCGCCCAAATCATTGCCCCTGCTCTGCCATCTTCTCTAGGAAGGGGCCTCTGGTGTGGTTTGGGGGGGTGGGGCAGGGGATGGCTACCCTTCCCCCCCCCCCCTTGCCTTGGGCATCGGAAGGAACAGCAGGAAGAGGAGAGTGAATTAATCCCGGCCTCCCCTCCTCCGGGCTCTCTGTGATGCTAATTCCCTCTGCCTTTGATCCACGCTCCTCCACCCCCTACCCAGGCCCCTAACTCTGAGCCGGAGCAGGCTCTGGGCTTGGACCTGAGATTAGGGCTGCCCCAGGTGCACTTCCAGGCATTTCCCCCTTGTGGCAGATCCTATGGGGTTTTCCTCCCTGGGGAGAGGGTTTGGGGATTAGAGCCCTGGTTACTGACCCTGGCATTTGTAAAGCTCTCTCCTTTTGCCAGAACTTTCTCCATTTTTCTCCTCTCCAAAGTACAGGACCTGAGCCCCTGTACTCAGGAGTAGAGTGAGTCCCGTAGTGAAAGAATCACAGAGGCTTCCTGATCGGTGGGTGAGGGGTGGGTCCAGGCCCAGAGCAGAGAGCCCCCAGCCTCCATCACACTCTGTTTCTACTGAGGGTCTTTGTTCTGGTGGGTTTTGTTTAAACCTGTGTTTATGGAGTATTCGCCACATGCCGGGAACTGTCTTAGAGTGCTTCATCTCATTCGGTCCTCACAGCATTGCTGCCATGGTCTCATGCTGCACTTGGGGAAACTGCTCCACGCCCACTGTGCTGTGGGGGTGAGCTGAATTGCAACCCAGGACCAAAGCCGACCAGAGTCCCTCACTGTACACACAGGGCACCTAGGCCCAGAGAGCCAAGCTCCTGAGCAGGCATCCCCTCCCTTCTGAAGTACACCTGGCCTTGCTCTGGAAAGAACCGGAATCTTTATGGACCCAGGGGAACCAGATGAGAATCCTCACACTGCCCCAGAGCAGAGGCTGGGGCACCTGGGAGGAGGCCAAGCTCGGGTAATCACGTAGAGGCATCACAGCCAACCTGGCCTTGGAACATCCCTATAAACTTGGGCATAAACACAATTAAAACTTTTATTACATTATATTTCATACATAAAAGACTATTTGTAAGCTATGAAACAAATTAAAATGAATGCACATGACCACTGTACTTAAGAACACGAGTGTTAGAGACAGCGGTGAAGCCCGGCCCCTCCTGGCCCTTTGCTTCCCAGAAGGAAGGAATCACTACTCCCTTCCTCATTTTAAAATGACTTCAGCACGTGGGGTGGGGAAGTGGGGGAAGAGGAATCCTCGGTTAATTACACTTTTGAGACATTGAATTATATGCTGCATTCCCAGAGAAAGTACCTTCCTTAAAAGGAAAGAGGAGAAATTTTGAGGAACTTGCACCTCCATGTGCCCTTCCCGCTAGAGCTGCCTTCTGCAGTTGCCACACATCAGGGTTCCTTGCGGTGTGGTGCCCCATTTTGCCTTCTCCAGAGAGTGCTCTGAAGCAGGACACTTCTTCCTGGTGCGGCCAGCAGAAGCAGGGTGTTTTTTGAACCAGGCATGCTGCCATGCCTTTGCATAGGCTGTTCCGTCCACCTGAGATGCCCTTCCCATCCAGTCTGCTTGGGAAACCCAGCTCCTCCTCCCAGGTCCAACTCCAAGTTTTCACTTCTGGGGGGAGATTTCCTCCATGACCTCCAACAGGGTTGGAAGTGTCCATCCACCCCCGTTGGACTTCTTGGGCATCTCTCACTAGTCAGTCTTTATCTCAGGGCAGATGTTTTAGTTCTATAAAATTTTATAGCAGCCTTTATGCCCAGACCCCAGGCATAGTCAGGTGTCAGACTCAGGCTGACTCCTCCGGAGTGAATGAGAACGTGGCTAAAGGTGAGAGCAGGTGGACATCCTGGGCAATCCCACGGAGCAGAACCTCCAAAGTCAGTTTGCCAGCTTGCCTCAGGGCCTGCCTGGTTGGGGGAGGTGGGAGCAAGGCTGGATGGAGACCCCTTGGGGCTTGTGTCTATTGTTGGTCCATCTGTTGCGTTGATGTGTGTGCAAGACACGTGTAGGCCAGTGGGTGTGCCATCGAGTGGGTGTGCACATGTCCACACGTGTGCTCACGTGTGCATACACATGGCCCCAGACCCTGTGGCACATGCGGGGGGTACTTCCTTTACTTGCTTTCAACTCCCCAGTGGATGAGACTGATTTCTCTCTAGCATCACAAGGCACACATTTATGGAGTGCCTGCTGTGTGGGAGGCCTGAGGGCAGAGGGGTGTAGGGGGGAGAGGGAGGGGGGCAAGGCCACTGGTCTCTGAGAGGACAGACTAACAGAAGGCTTACCATACCAGCACCTTCTTGTCCTGCTCCCCTGGGCGCCAGCTCTGAAAGCCCCTGAACCGCTTCCACCCCCAGATGAGGCCCTGCCGTCCAGAGGCTGCAGAGGGGCACCTGTTGACCAGCACTGGGACAAGAGACCAAAGGAGCATTTCCCTTTCTAAGGGGAATCTGGCTTCAAGAGAGCCAGCAGAGAACCCTCCCAGTCTTTGTGCTTTTCCCCCAGGGAGTCTGTCCTTGTGGTGCATTTCCCTGAGTGTCCTGTAGGAGGGCACCATAGCTGTTAGCAGCAGTAAGGATGAAGGGAAGCGCCTAGCTGCATAAGGACACTGGGACAGCACCAAATGCCTGAACTGGGCACCAGCCGGCCCTCCTGCCAACACGTGTGTGTACACACACAGAGCTGGTGGGGGTTACTTAAGGTCACACAGTTAATGCTGACCAGCTCCCTCCCAGCCCCACTTTGATCCTTCAGCTCAGGCAGCCTCAAAGTGGACCTCTGACTGACAGCTTTCCTGCCTGCCCGCACCTGGGACCCGGGCTGTGGTGGTGGAGGGCGGTGATTGTAGGGGTGATTGGCCACTCCCTCCCAGAACACTGTTGCCTGCCTTCAGGGGGGAGGGTGACGGAGGTTGGAGAAAGGGGAAATGGTTGTCGTTCCTCCTCCAGTACCCACACGCAACTTGGAAGGTACTGAGAAAGACTCTTTCCTGTGATGAAGGACTCTGTGGCTTGACAATCAGAATCTTTGGTTCTGTACTCTGACGGCCCTGGGCGGAATTTGGGGCACCTCACTTTTAGCTGGGGTGGTTGGACCTTGCTGAAGCTCAGTCCTGAATCTGCAAGATGAACATACTCACTTCATGGTGTCTAGAGACAGTGGCCAGGCAAGTGCCCAGGAAATGGCAGTTGGGGTGGTAAGTGCCTGTGCAAGGCCAAGGTGAGTTGTGTCCAGTTCACCTGAACCACAGAATCTGGTCTGCCCACAGAGCACCGCCTTACCCACTGGGTGACCTCATTAACATTGCTGGGCTTTGCCTTCTCAGTCTCAAATGGACACACCAGTCAGAGGATCACATGGGGCTAGCGACCTCAGTGACCAAATGGCCTTGCAACTCCTAAGGTTGTGCCTCCCTTTGGGGAACAGGTACCATCATCCTTTGGTGGGACCTGTCCTTTGGCACCGAGGCCCAGTGGTTTGGCCTATGTCTGGGCTGAGAGCTACAGGTTCCCCTCATCTTAGGGGACAACCGTCTTCCTTTGGGGGCCTTTTGCAGGCCCTACACCCACCTTCCCCACAGGCTCCTGAGCTGCCAGGTTGCAGAGCCTTCTCTCAGGGAGCCTGAGGTTCCTTTGAACCTGGGAAGTTTGAGCTGGAGGGCAGAGGCAGCCTGGATTCAAAGCCACTCTCCTGGCCCTTAATTACCCTTCTTCACCCATAGGTGGAATTTCCACTCAAAGAGCTAAAGAAAGGCACCCGCAAAGCCACTGGGGACTGGGTTTCCCTGCTGCCTTTGTGTGGCAGCCGCCAGTGCGGCAGTGGCACACGGCTCGGGTTTCTGATTTTAATGATTTCCTGAATTCATTCCATTTCCTACCTCAGGGAAAGGAGGAGAGGTGATCCTCTTGAAAATTCACATAATTGCTTTTATTTGATTTTTATTAAAATGCATTCAGGAATAATGTGATTGCCCCCTTTATTACGTTGTTCATCAATCTGGCAAGGGAATCAGCCTGGAAAAAGCAGTGGGTGCAGGAGCCTAGTGTGTGGCTAACTTGCACTGGGGAGCCACAGCCCCCATTGCTTCCATCTAGGCAGGTGGGGTAATGACCCCGCTAAGCCCACTGTGTGACGTGCTGGGGGAGTGGAGGGCAGCGCTGAGCATGGTGTGCGGTGGGCACACTCTGGATGTCCCTCAGCCCGATCTCTTCCTCCACTGTTCCTCTTCTTCCTGCCCGCGTCCCCAGAGGCAGGAGCCGCAGTGTCTGCGCTTCCCTTCTGTGCCTGCTGTCTGTGTCTTTATCTGAGCTGCATTGCTGGTGTGTGTCTCCAAGTTCAGGACCACAGCCAGTCTCACGGGGCCACTCCCCTGCTCCGGAACCTCCATGGCTCCCAAAGACCCTTTTCTGCTGGGGCCTTTTGCTTTGGGTTCTTTTGTAGGCGGGCGACAGAACCCAGACAGGTTAACTGAGTCCAGTCCTCATTGTGCTTTACGCTGCGGGATGAGGGACCAGGTGCGCATTTTCAAGGCTCAGTTTCTTGACTAAGGCACTGGGAAGGCCCAGACCTCCCGACTGGGTCATTGAGAGTACAGAGTGAACAGGCAAGTATAGGGGATTTATAACTTATTTGTATGTTATGTGTGGGGTGGGATCATGTGACTTTGCCTAGCAGGAGGCTGGAGATGCTTAGCAAATGCCCGCAGGCAAGGAAGGGCAGATCTAGCCTGGCCCCTACTGAGGACACAGACCAGCTGAGGTGGCCAGCGAGATAGTGATAGAATTCACCTTTATTACTCCTGCTCCCATCCCCTGCAGCTCCTCCCCCTCCTCCCAGTGGACAGGCTGAAACTTTCAGCCCAGCCAGTAAGACCGGCCTTTCACCTGCTTCTAGCTGGTTGCCCTTCTGGGGGCAGGGGCAGGCGGGCCAGATGGGTTTGCGGTTTCCAGGGAGGGTCAGAAATGCATCTGTTAGGCTTCCTGACCTGGCCAGCGCCACCCTCCCAAGCTTGCCACTTGTTCCAGACACCCCAAGGCATGTCTTACTACCCTCCTTTAGCAGATGAAGTAACTGAGGCTCAGAGAAGTTGCGTAACTTGTCCAGGGCGTCCCAGCTAGGAAGTGTGAGGTCCCTAGAGCACAAGGAACTAGGATGACTAGTGGCCCCAAGCCCCAGGCTGTTGGTGAGATGCTATGAGAGGTTGGAGTTTGGCAGGTGAGCCACCCTGAGGTGTGGTTGGGCCCAGGGGGTCTGACTCTCCCCTCTCCAGTTGGTCTTTCTCGGGTGGTCTGCCTCTGCTGGGGTGGGCTGCACAGGGAGCCTGGGAAGCATGGGGGCGTGGGCACCCACTTTTAGAGCCCCGTCGGGGGTTTTTAATTTCTGTGAAAAGCCCATCTTCACATAAAAAGCAAACAAACAACCACACACCAAACGTTTGTTGTCACGTTTTTCTTTTTTATGTGTTTGTTTTGATGCAAATCATTTGGCAGTGGATGCAGCCCAGGGAATTCAGAGTGGAGACGGTAGATTTAGAAATTCAACTATGGGGCCCTTGAGGACCAGTTGGGGCCCCACCATCTAACTTGGCATGCTGCTCACCCCAATGTCTGGCCTCTCAGTTTTTGCTTAAGCTCTTACCCACTGGAACACCCTCCCCTGCACTTCTCAGCTTATAAGTCCCTTGATGCCCGTGCCAAGCCAAGCCTCCCTGTATCTGCTTCCCTTCTCATTTCCTGATACCTGCTCACTCTGACTGCCTGTCCTTGTTGGACCCCTGGGACATGCGCTTGTCCAGCCTCTCAATTAGAATGTAAGTCTGCCAAGAGGGCAGGCCCAGTCCCCAGGCACAGAGAGGGTCATGACCTCTAGAGTCTCATCAGAGGAAATCCCAGCACAAGGAGTAAAGGGTTGCCAGTGGCTTCCCCAGGACCCAAGGGTTTCAGTGCTAAACTGGCGCAGTCTTGTCATCCTAGCTAAAGCCACTTGCTCAGGGCCACACTGCCCATGACCCTGCACCTCCTGATTCCCAGGCCAGTACCATGTATATTCTGATAACCATCATCATGGACAGCCAGCACCTTCATTTAGGGGAGGGAGATGCTGAGCACCACGGGGCAGAGACTCACCCAGGGTCATGGGTCACTCTGCCGCAGAGCCAGACAAAGCCATCCCCAGACTTTGAGCCTCTGGCAGATTCCCATGTGCAGGCCCATTACTTCTCTCTGAGCTACCTGGGGAGGGGTACAGAGCCCAGAGCACATCAGACACCCAGAAAAAAGCCTGCTCCAAGCAGAGCCTTGCTGATCCTTGAAAGGTTGGGGTCTGGGTGACCAGGCAGGTTTGGGTGCCATCCAGGGCCACCTCAGACTTGGCCTTGGGCTCAGCAGTTGCAGGGAGGGCTGAGCCCCTGACAACCTGCACCCCACCCCCTGCTCCCGAGCCCAGATGAGCCGAGCCCCTTATCAGATCTCCGTTGCTCTCTCCTCTGTTCTCTTCTGCCAGGCCTCCGCCCCCACCCTCCGGTAGCCCTTTCCTCTCTGAAGCGATGCTCCTTTTCCTGTTACCAACATACCCAGTGTGTGGAGATGCAGGTTTCTGCTGCTTTAAAAAAGTTTCCTTTCAGAAAGGGGGTGAGGGGGTGTTTACTGGGCCTGCAAAGTCCCACTGTGGGTTGCCACTAAGAAAGCATGCTGGAGGGGGGGCCCGCAAAGGCTGTACCCACAACCTTGAGGCTCTGAGTTTGGTATAAGGTAAAGGATGTGGACTAAACCATGGCTGCGTCTGGCAGCACCCACTGTCCATACTCCTGAGGGAACCTGTGAGGTAGGTCAGGGGTTGTATTACCCACTCCCCGAAGGAGGCAGCTAAGGCTCAGCAAAGGGGCCTAGGCCTAAACTCTGGATTTATGGTGTGGGCGCTGCCTCCAGAGCTGTTATTGAAACTCCTGCTTCCTTACCTGGCATTTTTCCAGGGCTCAGGCTTTCTCCAGCCAAGTGACACAGCTTCCTGGGCACATGAACCCTTTGTGGATAGGGCATGAGTTCTAACTACTCACCAGGGGTAGATTCAAATTTTAAGTCCTGCTCTGTGACATTCAGCAAGATGCTTAGCCGCTCTGAGCATCAGTTAGCTTAACTATCAAGTGAGAAGCTTGGAGAAGTTCCTGAGAGTCTGGTGGACTATGAAGACTGCCAGGGAGGGGACTGGGGCCTTTAAATTCGTAACACAGGTTTTAAGAAGTTTCAGTCATTGGGCCTCCCTGGTGGCACAAAGGGTTAAATCTCAGCACTGCAAAACTATCAGCAGCCACTGCAGTATGAGTTCGATCCCCGGCCAGGGAGCTGACCCACATGGTGCAGCAGACCTCTCCTGTCTCGCCGGCTGCTCCCCTCAGCAGTGTACTTCAGTCGATCCACCTGTTCTGCTCCCCGCTCTGTCTCTGGTGAATCCTCTCACCACCCCACATCTCTGGCTTACACCCCAGTTCTTGGATGCATAAATAAATAAAAATAAATGTCTTAAAAAAAAGAAGCTTCAGCTGTCATCTGTGTTGGGAAATGTAGCTGAGGTGAAGGGGAGCTACTGAGGGGGCCGAGCAAGGGAACACCACGATCAAGATCATGTTGTAGAATGATCATGTAGGCAGAGTGGAGGAGGACGAAAGGGAAGCGGTGGTGGCTGGGAGGTAACTGAAGGGGCTTTTAACTCCCTTACAGAGGAAATAAGGTGTCCCCATCCCCATCAACCAGGAGCGAGAACCGTGGTCAGTCCGTCCCACCTGGCCAGGCCCCAGGGCAGCCGCCTTCCCTTGGCTTCCTCCCAGTTTCAGCTGCCAGGCCCTTGGGAGGAGAAACTGGGGGTTTTAAGGTGTTTTAAAGCTCAGACCATGCCAGCAGCCAGGTGTGAGAAGAGGGTGCCCTCCTCTTCCCATGCCCAGGCGTCCTGAAGAGTGGGCGTCCCTGAAGAGTGATGACAATCCAGGCCCATCTGACAACTGTGGCCTTTCTCTCTCACCCACTCTCAAGCCTCCTGACACTGCCCCAGCCCTTGAGAACACTCCCTCCAGCTCCTCACCTTGTGGGTGAAGAAGTGTTTCTCAGAACACAGTGCTGGGTACACCAGCCATCTGCCCTTGTCCCTCCAACCTCTCCTACATCCAGAACAAAGGAGGGGAGCTCCTGAGGCCAGGGATTTGGGAGGGGCTTCTCCTTTTGTGAAGGAAGCATCATGCCCCTGACCTGACTCTGCATGTGTCACAGGCATATTTAAAGATGAATCACCCTCCATGATCTTACTGGGGGTCCCTGGTGACACCCCACAGCTTAGCATAGTGGCCACTGAGGAAACATTGTGTTCTTTCTTTTCCCCAAAATTCTCTGATGAAGTGTGTGGAGACTGGGGCCACCTCTGTCTCTGTCTGTTCAGGCAGCTACAACAAACGACCACATCCTGGGGGGCTTATCAACAGCAGACATTTATTTCACACAGCTCTGGAGGCTGGAAGCCTTGGTGCCAGCAGGTTCGGTGTGTGGCGAGGGCTGCTTCCGGGCTCATTGACAGCTGTCTTCTTGATGTGTCCTTACCTTGTAGGAGGGGTAAAGGAGCCCTTTGGATCCCTAAGGAGATCGTCTCCTCTGAAGGCCCCACATCCTAATGCCATCACCCTCAGGGGTAGTATTTGAAGACACACATTTTGGACAACAGCAACCTTGTTCTAGCAAAAGTTGGTTAATGCAGGAGAAAAGAGTGAATCTCACAGTCGCCCTGTGCCCATTTCCCAGATGGCAAACTAAGAGTGAGAGGGAAGGCTTCCTTGCTGATATGCAGATGCTGACTCCCAGGACTTTTGCTAAGAAGGAAATTCTCTCTCTGTCCCATCCACAGCAGCCCTTTCTTGACACTCCCACTCCCCTCGGTGCGTGGCTAGTGCCGTGTCTCTTGCGTGGGAGGGTGCTGCCCCTCCTCGCCAGCCCTGCTCCTGCGATGCTAGGCTCCTCCACTGCTCGCATACTCAGCCCTGGAATAAAAATACTTCTCCAATTAATTCTAATTTTAACTCTCATTAGGACCTGTATCACCTTCAAGGCTGCCAGCCAGGCACTCTGGAAATGCATCCGCCTTGCCCTCTCTCCTGGTGGCAGAGGCCTCTGCAGGAGGGAAGCGGTACTAACCAGTGCTTTGGGTAGCCTGCTTTGCTGTGTGAACTTCCCTAAAG
>PVIJ01025666.1:0-10305 GCA_004024925.1 Scalopus aquaticus
GGGGAGGATAAGGGCACAAAATGGAAGAGAGGAGAATACAGGGGACCATGGTGATGGATCACGGGTGAATTGGTGGTGGGCTGCCCAAGGGGAATACAAAATGTAAAAGACATAAATAACAATAAAAAAACCAAAAAACAAAAAAAAAATTTGTTGAATGGATAAACAAGCAAGCAATAAGCTGGAAAGCTGGGCCGGGGCTAAGAATTGCAGAAACAGTGCATGGGAAAGCACTGGGTTCAGCGAGTGCAGGGCCCGCATGGGGGCGGTCTGAGGGCAGAGCAGCGCGCAGGATGTCAGAACTCAGGATCTATGTCAGAGTGGAGAGCAGAGAGGAGGCATCCAGAGAGCACGGAGAGCAAGGAGAATCTGCTTCCCTGGAACAGAGTGGATTTCGGTGGCATGGGGACTGTAGACCCTTATTGTCTTAAACAGTGTCTCCGTTGCAATAACAATCTCAAGTGCTATCCATCAAGTTTGTGTTTTTTATAATGCTTTCCTCTTTGCAAAGCGGCAAGAGAGTGTTACATGTCCAGTTGGCCCTTGAGCAATGTGGGTTTGAACTCCACAGCTCCGTTATACAAGAGGGTGAGGGACTGGGCGGACTTGTCATTCATGGATTCGACCCCCAGCAGGTGCAGAGCCCTTGGGTATGAGTTACAAGATTTTCTACTGCTGGGGAGAGGTGTCCCTAACCCCTGCTTTGTTCAAGCGTCGATTTTATTATCTCATTTAAGAATCAAAATACCTCCTGATGGTGGCGGTACCCCCATTTTATAGATAGGGAAACTGAGGCCCAAAAAGGTGAAAGGATTCGCTGGGGTTATTCAGCAAAAAAATTGCAAACCTTGGAATTCAGACTTAAGGCTTTGAACTTCAGGCCAGTGTGCTTAACAGCTTTTAACCAACAGCTCATTTTGCTTCTCATTTCTTTGAGGGCTTAGTGCTTCACTGATAATTATCTGGTTTGCAGGAACTAAAGGCTGACTAATTTTTTTTTTAAGATTTATTTATTTATGAATGCAAGAGCTGGGGTGGAGGCCAGAGGTACAGGAAGTGAGAGGATTCACCAGAGACAGAGTGGGGAGCAGAACAGGCCAATGTACTGAAATACACTGCTGAGGGGAGCAGCAGGCGAGACAGGAGAGGTCTGCTGTGCCATGTGGGTCAGCTCCCTGGCCAGGGATTTAACTCATGCTGCAGTGGCTGCAGATAGCTTCATAGGCTGAGACTTAACCCCATGCACCACCAGGGAGGCCCAAGGCTGACTAGTTTAAAAATAAACACCATGTAACTGCTACCTAGGTCAAGCAATACAAATGTTACCAGTGATCCCATAAGGCTCCAAGTCGCCACTCTGGCCTCAACCCTTCAGAGGTAATCTCTGGCCTGACTTGTAATGTCAGCAGTACAGCTATACAGCTCATGTCATTCCCGCTATAGCGCCTATGTATGCAGAGGCTTTTTTTTTTTTTTTAAAGTTGATCAGATAGTCATGTATAATCTGGTCTTTTTTCTATTAGCCTATAAATTTCTCGAGGGACCACCTCTGTGGCTTACTGCACAGTGATTCTTTGTTAAATGTTTGGTGAACATCTTCCAAGAGTCTAGGCAGTGGGTTCTAAAGAGCCAGAAACAAAAATAGGTTCAGCCTTACAATCACTTTTATATAATTTGTCTGATTTTAAGTTAGAAACAGCAATAATAACAATGATCCACAATAGCCTGGGATATAGACAGTCGAGGTCACTGGATTTTTTCACCCCACCTGGCCAGTTTGACGGTTAACAGGGCAACCAGAACATCAGTGCCTCACTTTCAGTGCTTGCTAGCACGTTGGCGTTGGAATTTATAGGTATTTAGAAACAAATTTATTGTTCATTGCTTCTCAAATTTGAAAATTCATAGGCCCTTGAGACTCTATCTGCACATATCCGGCCCAGGAGGTCCTTCCCTAAATATTAAGCCCTTGTGGTTCTGGGTAACCACTTGGTGTCAATATGATTAACACCTAATTATAAGACTAACATTGAAATCTCCTATCAGTGGCTGCCCAGGAAATAGAGAGTAAACGCAGATACATTTTTTAAAAGGTTATCATAAAAAAGGAAAATAGAAAAAATTCTTACAGTGAGCTTCGAATTCCTGAGGTTATCTCTACAGACCCCAGTTTGAGAAACACTGATGTACTTGGTAAAAAAAAAAAAAAAAATTAATCCCCATGTTGATTAGAGTTAAAGTTAACCCTGAGATTAGTCTGCTTTTGGGTGCATCTTGATGTCACCCCAAACTCTGGACCAGTTCTGTTTATACTCTTTTACCACCCATTGACACCAGGAGAAAGCCTGCTGAGGTCAGAGGGTGGGGTTACAAATAATTCCCAGGTAATCTATGAGTAAGCAGTAGCATACTAAATCAAGAATCCCCATAGGAATTTTATTTTAAATTCCCATTGAATAACTGGGAGATGATCTATTTTTCCAGGCTGGCTGCCTGGTAAATTAATTGCTTCAGCTTTTTGCTCTGTTTATTATTTCTCTGACCACCAGTCCCAATGGATTAAACAACTTACTGTGCCAGTTTGACCTATGTCTGTTCTAACATATGGAGCAGAGTTAATGAGCTTGTTATGACCACCAGCAGGGTCCTGCTCAGAGAATCATGGAATTTCAGAGTAGAGTGGAGAAGAGCCAGTATTTCCTGTCCCCGTCATTCCCTGCTGTCATTTGTCACCTGCTCCCATCCACTTTCCATGCAGATCACGGTGTCCTGGTGTTGGCTTCCCTAGAAGCAGAGCCGAGCTGGGGCCTGGGTTTTGGGGGACAGGTTGTAATAGTGCTCTGGAGGAGTAAGAAGCAGGACCGGCAGAGGAAAACGTGTGGGACGCAGTCTCGGCGGGAGCCCAGCCCGGGAGACGCTCCGAGGGGAAATGGCCGTGTGTGGGGCATCGCACCTTGAGATGAAGGGGCCGACTTTTTGTATCCCGTGTCAGCTGTCATTGGCTGTGGGCTCCCCCATGCTAGTGGAGAGTCGGCTAAGGGGGCGCAGCTGGGAACACTAGCAGCCAGCACTCACAGGGGGTTGGAGGCTGTGTTAGAAGAGGTCCAGGCTGGGCATCTGCTGTACACACTGCACTGGGTAACCCTAAGATGCAGATTTGATGCCGACACTAGAAAATTGACTCACCAGTGAGCACACATCGCTGCAGCCTGCATCCTTTATTTGGTCAGTTGCCCAAGGCGATATGGATTGTAGTTCAAATATTTAATGAGATTAAGTTTTTTGGGGTGGAACAAACAAATAAACATACAAATAAAAAAAAACCCAACGCAGATGCTTCTCATAATGCAGGCAGGCATGATGGAGACTCTCTGGGACTGGGCTGACTAATCACACACAGACTCCTGAGGGAGGTGTCTCGCTAAAATCCAAAAGACTCTTAAGTCCAGAGAGTTGAACCCAACAACAGAGTCTTTGGAGAAAGGCGTTCTTCCAGCAAGGTCTGTGATAGAGTCACTCTGGAGTAGGACGCAGAGGCTCTGTGTTAGCGGGACTCATCTAGACCCTCCCCGGGAGCACTGGGACTCCTGACCTGCTCTCATCTTGGCGGGGCTTGGTTCTGGTCCTGGTGGGCCTTAGAGTCTTGATGAACAGGGCTGGGTAAGGCAGTGGCTAAGGGGAACTAAGTGTAGATTCCAATTTTTAGTAAAAGATAGCATTTCCAATTTGAGAAGCTCAAATGAAGATCTGGGTCCTAAGGGGAACTGTATTATTTTGTTAGAATCTAGTTGTTGCTTCATTTTGGTGAGAATTAAGCTTTTCCCTGCAGTCACTGGATGGCTTGATGATCTTCCTAGCAATTACAGACACGGTCTGGGAGCTGGTGCCAGATGAAAGGAGCAGTCCCTGTGGTCTCTGCCCCCCGTGTGTCTATTGACTGGCAAATATGGCACAGAGAATTTCAAGCATAATGACAGCTCAGCTGACTAGATCAAATCTTATTTCTCAAAGCTGTTTTCTTTCAGAGCTAATACGTTTGTTCCTGACTCATTCTGATCAGTGGGGCATCACGTTGTAAGAAACAGATTGGAAATTATTTTATCGATTTTCCCCTCTTTTTATTTACCAAAGGTGAAAGTGAATTTCTCTTCCCTGAGTGTTGTTCAGCTATGAGTAGAGCAAAGGACATTAGGAGGTTTGGGTAGTTGATTCAGAGCCGTCGCGGGCTGACTTTGCTGTCCTGGCACATAAACACTCGGCAACTGCCTTGTGGAACAGAAAAGCGACTTCACTCTGCTGTGTAAAGGGCAGAATCAACTTTTCTTTATGGCCCGGCTGCAGTGGGTGTCAGATCATGGCGTGAGGCTGCGAATGATGTTCTCTTGTCAGGTCATTGGGGAATTGTTTGCCTCAGAATCTTCCCTTTCTCATCCCCTAATCTTCATGGGAGGCGGAACAAGAAGAGTAGTTGATTTCTGTTGAATCCGGGAGAAAGAACTTTCTTCATTACTCACAAGAGGGAGGTGTTGGGTGAGCAACAGAAAACAATTCTTTTCCCTCAATTTTCCTTGCTCAAGGACTCTCCCTATTTCTACTTCTAAGTCCCTCTCTCCCTCCTTTCCTCCCCTCCTTCCTTCCCTCCCTCCCTCCTTTTCTTTCTCTCTTTCTCTTTCTGTCTGTCTATCTTGATGTGACATTGGTTTAAAATACTGTGTATGACTTAGGGAGGATTTACCCCTCCTCAGATGTATGTTACCACATCTTCTCCATCAGCAAAGCATCTGTAGTCTTTTACCTGAGGCTGTTGGACCCTCTCCCTACTTTGTTCCCTTCTCCACCATTCCTCCCTCTCTAGCAGCCTTAATTCTGCAGTCATATTTGTAGGGTTTATTTTGGCTTAGTTTTGTCAGTTCCTTTCCCCCCTCTCTATTGTATGTACGAGTGAAATCATCCAATATTTTTCTTTCCCCTTCTGGCTTATTTTACTTTGTATAATCCCCTCAAGTTCCATCTAA
This sequence comes from Scalopus aquaticus, assembly GCA_004024925.1. Classification (NCBI taxonomy): domain Eukaryota; kingdom Metazoa; phylum Chordata; class Mammalia; order Eulipotyphla; family Talpidae; genus Scalopus; species Scalopus aquaticus. The sequence continues at coordinate 5,016 of PVIJ01025666.1, forward strand.
GTTGTTTTAAATGGCAAGAGTTCATTTTTTTTTAAAATAGCAGAGTAGTATTTTGTTATGTATATAGACCACATCTTACTCCATCTGATTAAGAAGTGGGCATTTAGGTTGTTTCCATAACTTGACTATTATAAATATTGTTCATGGTGCAGTGAACATAGGAGTGCATCTCTCTCTTTGAATTGGTGATTTTGTTTTCTTTTGGTAGATACATAGGACTGGAATTGCTAGCTCTAATGGTAGACCTATATTTAATATTTTAATAAAACTGTATGGGCCTCCATACTGTTTTCCATAGGGACTGCACCAGTCTACATTCCCACCAACAGTGTTTAAGGGTCCATTTTCTCCACATCCTTGCTAACACTTGTTTCTGGTTTCCTTGATAAGGGACATTCTCATAGGAGTGAGGCAATGTCTTATTGTAGTGTTGATTTGCATTTATTTCCTTGATGATAAGTCATGTTGAATATTTTTCTTGTGCCTGTTGGCCATCTGTATGTCTTCTTTGGAGAAGTGTTTGTTTTATTCTAATCATTTTTTTATTGGGTTCTTTGTATTTCTTTTACTGAGCTGTATGAGTTCTTTATAGATGTTGGATTTTAGCCCCTTGTCAGATGTATGATGTGCAAGCATTTTCTTCCTTTTGTAGGGTGATTCTGGCTTTAATGAAGTTTCTTTCACTGCACAGAAGCTCTTTAGCTTGGTGTAGCTTCATTTATTTGCTTTTGTTGAAATTGAGTACCCAAAGACATCCCTGAAGTCAGTGTTGTAAAGTTTTACCTGTGTTATCTTCTACATATTTTCTGATTTCTGGTCTTCATCCAGGTCTTTAATCCATTTTGAGTTAATTTTTGTATTATAGTGTGAGAATGTCTTATATCATTTTTCTGCATGTGGCTGTCCAGTTTTCCTAGCACCTTTTGTTGACAAGACTTTTCTTTCTCCATTGTATACTCTTGACTTCTTATTCATAAATTAACTATTCATATAAATGTGGGTTTATTCCTGGGCTCTCGATTCTTTTCCATTGGTCTATTGTCTATTTTATTCCAATACCATACTGTTTTGATTGCTATAGTCTTGTAGTATAGTTTGAAGTCTGGGAACATGAGACCTCCATTACTCTTCTTTTTTGTCAAGAATGCTTTGATTATTTATTTAAAAAAATTAACAGTGAAAATCATTGTTAGGATGTTTTCACATGACCCACCCTGTTTTTTTTATCCCCTAAATGATATCTAAAGTTATACAAAATGGAAAGTTTTATGTGCCCTATTAGCAAATGTTACTGACTTCTCTTGATAGCATGCTAAGTAACTTTACATGAATTAGATTCATTTAATCATTAAATGAATTCTATGAGTTGGGTTGCTGTAACTATCTCTAGTTGACACAGCCAGGAGGTATTGTAGCTGAATTCAAACAGAGACCACACTCTTCACCATGAATATCCTAGCTACTCACCAGTATGGAGAGTGAACATAGCAGTCAGTGAGCCTGCTGTGGAGGCTTCCCCCTTACATCCTTGTGCCTCTATGGTGATCAGAATAGGCTGTCAGAGCCAGGCAAATGCACAGAGGTGCCGCAAGTTCACTTCTGACTATTTGTATGACCACTTATAGGGTTCCTCATTCACTGAGAACAGGCAGTAGAGCACAACTTTTTGTTCTTTTTTAATTAAAAATTTGTTTTATTGAGGCAACATTGCTTTACAATACTGTATGTAATTCAAAAATATAGGATCACACCTTGTTAGCCACATGTTACCATACCCACCACCAAGGGACTCTCAATCCTTCACCATAGTCCACTGTGCCCCTTTCCCTTTTTGTTTCCCCTCTAACACCCCTCCTTCCCCCCCCCCCATCTTGTAGCTTCACTTCCACAATCAGATTTCTAGGGTTTGTTAAGATAACTCTTCAGGGAATCCCTGGTGGTGCAGGGGTTAAAGTCTCAGTCCTCTCAAACTATCGACAGCCACTGTAGCATGAGTTCGATCCCCGGCCAGGAGCTAACCCACATGGCTCAGCAGACCTCTCCTGTCTCGCCTGCTGCTGCCCTCAGCAGTGTGTTTCAGTAGATACACCTGTTCTGCTCCCCACTCTGTCTCTGGTGAATCCTGTCACCCTCCAAAACCTCTGGACTACCTCCCAGTTCTTGTATGCATAAATAAATAAAAATAAATCTAAAAAAAAAGATAACGCTTTTGGTGTAAATGTAAGAGTAAGATGCCATTGGCCTGCAGGGAGCCCTTCATCATCACATTAGAAGGAAGACAATTCAATACCTTGTTCCTTGTTGGACTTGTAGGTTTCTTCTGACCTCTTTAGTTGTAGTTGTTAGATCTCAGAGTTCTGGGAGTGCCGAGACTCCACTCGAGTGTTGAAAGAGGATTTTCTCTGTCCCTCCCTCCACCCCTGGCACTCACCAGGAGCACCGGGAAGGCATCACTTCAGTGCTATAAAAAAAATGTTACAGGACCTCCCTGGTGGCGCAGCAGTTAAGCGCTGCACTGTGGAGCTGTCGGCAGTGGCAACGCAGGTTTGACGCCCAGCCGGGGAGATTCCCACATGGCGCAGCAGACCTCTCCTGCCTTGCCCACTGCTCCCCTCAGCAGTGTATTTCCGTCAGTCTGCCTGTCCTGCTCCCCACTCTGTCTCTGGTGAACCCTCTCGCTGCCCCACACCTCTGGCCTGTACCCCAGCTTGTATGCATAAATAAATACATCTTTAAAAAAAATGTTACAAACATACCCATTAAGTTGAATCAGTATCCTGTTGACTTGTGTGTGTTTGAGGTGTCCTGTTAAGTGGATAAGTACCACCCACACCTAGCACATAGGTGGAGACATAAAGCAGTCCATCTCAACCCTGGATGCACATAAAGTCACTTGATGAGCATAGCAATGCCTGGGCCCTATCCCCAGGCCCAGTAAATCAGCATCCCTGATCATGAGGTCTAAGCATCAATAGAGTTTTAAAGCTCTCCAGGTGGTTCTAATGCATCCAGCGCTGCGAGTCAGTGGACCAAAACGAAGTCAGCTGTGAAGCTGTGCTAATAAACTGTGTCCTGAGTAAACTATGATACATTTGAGAGCCTGCGAATTACTGTGCAATTTAATTGACCAGCCTGGAAGAGGTCTTGGTGGTGGCAGTGGGTTATGCAGTAGTGGCTTTGTGGAAGCAAGGTAAGAGACAAGCAGAGCTCTAGGGAGGAAGCGGTGCTGTGCCACTATGCCCTGGTGGACTCTAGCTGAGATGTGCTGGGGCAGAGTCAGGTGACTATGTCCTAGCCAGGTGGGAGCGTGGTGGTGTTACTGGGTGAAGGTTTTGGGGAGAGTGAGGGGGCTGGCACATAGCAACCTTGGGAATTGTGGTACCCTTACTGAGTGTGATTGTGGGTCTTGGAGCCATAAAGGCCTGTGGTAGCCCGAGGCCAAGAGCAGGGGAGCTGGGAAGGATCAGGGGGCGCAGGCCTCAGGAGTGTCCAGGCATGACAGACCGGCGTAAAGTTTTCTGTCCTACTGTCTTCCCAGTTGGGCTCTGTCTTTGACATTTGTGGCATGAACTACTTCAGAATAAATTCTTTTAGGAACATTAAAAAAATTAAAATTATGATCACAAAGTGAGGACATTGTAGAGGATGAGGTATTTCCATTGCTTGTTTGCAGGCTGGTCATAATTTCTGTGCAACCCCCATCCTCTCTTTCCACACCCAATGAGGCTAACAACCGACAGTGATCGGCTCAGAATTTCAGCCTAGGAGGAGGCAGATGCTTGGAAGTTTCTAGAAGGGCAATAGGAGGAAAAGAAACCTCTACTCCTGAACAACCTAGTGTCCTGCAGAATCCTGGCTTGTTCAGTCAGTCACGGATAAAGGAGCTGGAATGGGGTGCAGAGGTTCATGCAATTCTGCATATATGCTTGGAAACTTCCAGGTCTGAGAGGCCCAGAGAGGGCAAGGCAGGCCCCATTGTCACTTCATGCCACAGCTCCATCTCCCATCACCATGTCACCATCACTCAGTGGGTGTCTGTCCATAATGCACTCCCTGTTCCTTCCCTGAACAGGCCACAATCAAGTGCAGTGAATAGGAAGTGTCCGAAACCTGCATGTTTATAAACTGTGAGGAAATGCTCCTGCCTGCATCCTCCCTGTGTCGGTGAGAATCAGTCAGCCTACAGAGGCATAATGTGCAATAACAGTTAAGGTGTTCGTATTATCAAAATTCAGGATATTAAGCTATATTTTGGTTGTACTGCCATATTTTTCATGTCAGAACCTGATGTTTAATGCAGAATCATCTACGCTTTAGAAATGAAGTGAAGCCTGCAGGAACAGAAAATTCTTGAGCATTATGCCAAGAGGATGTTATTACAATATTTATACATGCTCTGGTTTAAACTAGCTCCTTAGCTATGGCCTTCTCCCCTTCCTCCCCCCTCCAAACACAATGATGAGACCAACTTTGACATATGGAAGAATTTCTACTGTGCAAATTATTCTGGAAGAGAAAAACAAAACATGATTTGCAAATGCTGTCAAGGAACTGTTTCTTTCCAAAGGTTACGAGCAGAACAGAGCATTTTGGTCTTACGGGCTGGCATGTGCCCGGCACAGGAGGTGAATGAGAGGATCCCAGTTCCAAGTGGGCCAGGTACTCTCCCCAGCACTCCATGTTGAGGTTCTGCTCAATGCTTGTGTGACCCAGCACTGTCATTTTGAAATGCTCAAGGAGTTAAATATCCCACAGAACAAAGTTCCTGCCCCTCTGTCTGCCACCCTCGTCACCTGGGCACTGCCCAGATGTCAGTACACACTTCGGCCAGGAGAAGTTTCTTCTGGGAGCCCTGCCATGTAGCCCTGAGAGCATTCTTTGAGGGAATGTTTAAATTATGAAGACCATCTCACTTCCCCGCAGTCTCTTTTCAGGGACTGTCTTTGCTGAGTGGGACATGGGATTGCAGCACAGGAGGGAAAAAAATGATGCTTTTATCTCACAGCACTTGTGGGTAGAGGGAGAGTGTGTGGGGGAAGGAAATCATTGCCTTGGTGACACCACCTCCACAAGAAATTCTGCTCCATAGTTTGCTGTAAAACACATGAAAAGCAGAAGAATGCAGTGGGCAGTAATGCAGTGGGTAATAATGCAGAGGGCAGTAATGCAGAGGGTAGTGATGCAGTGGGTAATGATGCAGAGGGTAGTGATGCAGTGGGTAATGATACAGAGGGTAGTGATGCAGTGGGTAGTGATGCAGTGGGTAGTGATGCAGTGGGTAGTGATGCAG
>PVIJ01025667.1:0-10298 GCA_004024925.1 Scalopus aquaticus
GGGAGGCGGAGGGAGGGAAGGGAAAGGGCACAAAAGGGAATAGAAAAGAACACAAGGGACCATGGAGATGGATCACGGGTGAATTGGTGGTGGGCTACCCAAGGGGAATACAAAATGTAAAAGTCATAAATAACAATAAAAATATATATATTTATAAATAAATAAATAAATAAAATTAAAAAAAAATTCAGTAGCTCAGATTGGAGAGAATGGTGAGGGCATTAGGAGTTGGGGACAAGATGTGAGACAGAGCAGTGAGACAAGACAGAGGAGCCTCAGAAGAATAGACGGGCTGTTCTGAAATGCTCTGGGCATATCCCTTAATGGTTATATACTTTAGTACTCGTCTATTTTGAAAAATCTATTTTTCAGTTGTTCCCATAGGTAAAACAAATAGCATTTTCATGCTATTCTGCAACTCTCACCAAGAGAGCTGGTTTAAGAATAAGGAAAAGAAACAGGAAAATTTACATGTTCTCAGTGACAGGATGTGCTTTTGAAGGTGATATTTTCAAATCAAGCAAAAGAAAACTCAGCATCTACCACACTCACCAGAAGGTCACTCTTACCTGTGCAGTTTCTTTCCTCCATGTCCAGAGCAAAACCACTATTGCAACGACACTTGAAACTTCCAATCGTGTTTCTGCACTTTCCATAGGTGCACATCCCAGGAAAAGCTTTGCATTCATTGATATCTAGAAGCAGAACAGAGCAGAAATGGAGAGTTGGCTGACATAAAGAGTAGGTCCTTCATTTTAAGTTGAAAATCTAGCAAAGGGCCTCCCTGGTGGTGCAACGGTTAAGTGCTGTGCTGTGGAGCTGTCGGTAGCAGCGACTCGAGTTCAATGCCTGGCCAGGGAGATTCCCACATGGGGAAGCAGACCTCTCCTGCTTTGCCTGCTGCTCCCCTCAGCAGTGTGTTTCCGTCGTTCTGCCTGTTCTGCTCCCCACTCTGTGTCTGGTGAACCCTCTTGCCACCCCAAGCCTCTGGTCTGTACCAGCTTGTATGCATAAAGAAATAAATCTTAAAAAGAAAAATAAAGAAAATCTAGCATGATGGAAAGGAGTGAACCCAAGTAAAGCCAGGGGATATCAAAATGATCAATGTTCACATTAATGCCATATAAACAATTTCAATGCCATCTTATATATTGGTGATTTATACTCCTGGGTATACTTCTCACCATGTTATTGGCCAGAAATTATGTTTAATGAAGAAACAAAATGTGAAATTAAATGTTTAAACCAAAACCAGAGAATAAGGACCAAGAGCTTTAGTGGCACTGACAGTTACCTTTGTAAAATGGCCGTCCAGTAAGCACGTCCCCTCTGTTAGCAAAGCCAGGCCCCCGGGGGCACAGCGTCTCATACTCCTTGGTGCCGGGTTTGGGACATTCCTCACACTCGGTACCCCAAGCTGCCCCGACCGCACAGCAGCAGGCATCCATGCGGAACTTCCCAGGAACAGGATGGATGCATTCGTCTTCATCCCATTTCAAGTAACACTGCTCCATGCGGATATCTACAGGGAGCAAGAAATCATATTTTGAGATTGTAACATTCATGGGACATTCATGTACCAAGCATCTGCTCAGTGTCTGGGAAGATGACAGGCCCTGAAGATACACTGGAAGGTGACAGATACACAGTCCTTGACTTCCTGGAATGACCCCTATAGGACAATCATTTAAAGAAAGCAAAGGATCCTCCCTTAGTATCAGAGAGAAAAGACTCCTTAATGTCACCACTTAAAATCCATCTTGGGTATTGCTCACTTCTGAAAGAGTAAAATAATTGTAATGACAGACTCTTCTTGTCACTGACTTGCTTAGTTTGTGAGCAATCCTATCAGATCCTAGTGAGATCAACTATACTCTCTTTGCCAATTTGGTACAATTACTAAAATAGCTTTACAAAGGAAAAAGTGTTACCTATATTAAAAATATTTTTTTGGCAAATTTAACTTTTGCATCATGGTTTTTTTCCTGGGTTATGTAAATCTACCCTAATAAGGAGCTAAACTGTTTGTTTAAATGTCACATTTTCCCATAACCTTCAAACATACCAATGTGTCAACATGCTACCCAGGACCTTAGAAGATCAATCAACAGTCAAGTTAGCAAGTCTATAAATAACACATTTATCTGTTAGTCAACAGAGCTATTGGTCAAACTACAGTCCAATACTTGACTGTCTAATTGCATATATGGATTATGAGTTCAGAAAAAGTTTTCTTTAAGCAAATAAAATTTTTCATTTGATAAAGAACACCAAGACATTAAATCCTGCCCTAAATCTGAAAATTGTTTACCAGAGAAAAAGAAATTGCTGATGGAAATATTAATAAGTCAATGTGTTTACTATTTTAGGTTAATGTCAATACTGATTCTTCAAGTTCTCAACCAAAGGTAAAATCAATTTCAGCAACTTCCTTTAGTCTGGAGTTACATATCTTTCCAAGTATTGTAATTAAAATGTCCCATTTTTAAAGAAAAAAATAATGTGGTAAGTTTTCATTTTGATTTGGTAGACTCAGTACAGGAATTCACAGGAAGTGGTTTTGCTTTACATATGGACATTAACACCAATCAAAAAGCCGCATTCTTTGCCAGTGTAGGTGTGATAGTAATCCAGTGAGTCTCATTACTACAGGAGTCAGGGACTAGTTTCAGTTAAAGCCAACTCCTTCCAACACTGTCACCAGGGAAGTAAGGATCTCAACAAGATGTGAACATTTTACTTAAGTACAAGTAGCCTGAGAATTCTGGCCTGAGTCCAGCTGTTTCTGAAGTCACTGAGGTAAATTTGCTCAAGAAGCCATTCTTGGTTACTTGAAATAAAAATATTTAAACTAAGTACACAGGTCCTCAAATAACATTCTATTCAACAGACTTTGGTATAATGTTGCGGGGAGGGGGGAGGGAAAGAATGGATTCTGACCTCAGGGTCACAGTCTATGTGGAGTTTGCATGTCTACCCATATTCATGGGACTTGTTCCAGGTACTTCAGTTCCTTCCTGCATCCCAGAGATGTGCACATTAGGTGAATGGGCAAGTGTAACTTGTCCCAGGCTGATCAAGAGAGTGTGTGTGTGTGTGTGTGTGTGTGCCCAGTCACCCACAACCACAAATTAGAAGAGAGCTGGAAAATGAATACAAATTATTATTCAATATTAGAATTGAATCTTTGTTTTTTAACAAGTTTGGTTATGTTTTTGTGACCAGAAATCATCCACAGAAACTGAACTCTTGTTTATATCAGTTTATGATAAAATTCCTTCTATCATATGTCATTTCACTTGGAGTCGAAATTTCCACAAACATATCAATATTGTCAAGTGAGAATAGCTTGGCAGAATAATCATGTGTCTTTCTTTACTAGTGAGGTACTTATCAATACTAATATCAGGAATCGAAACACCCCCACCTTATTGGTCAATGTAGCCTGCATGTGTTGGCTGGCTTGCACATAAACTTAAATATGAGTTTGGAAGCCTTTGGATGGTATATGTACTCTACAGTTTGCTACAGTTCCTATCATTCCTTACCACCACTCATTGAGGTTAAACTGTCCCTGCAGGTATTCGGGCTTGGGGCCCTTGATTTAGATCAATTTCTAACACAGAGGTTTATTTATTTGCACTTACCTCAAACATTTTTAATTTTCATATACCAATCTCTTGAAACTTTCTCGTATTTCCAGCAACAATAAATTAATGTAGTGTAATTTCAGTAGTGACAAATATAAGTATCCAAAGTAGAGGATGGAAAACTCTATTTTTCTAAAGTATTACAAATGGTATAATTTTGAGTGATATTATTAGTACTTTATTTGCGGAGTGACAATTTACCATTAATGATATATTTTTGTATCATCCTTTCCTTACCAAAGGCAATCTGATTTCATTACTCATTTGACTATCCTGATACTATTATTTTGTCATATTCAAAAGATACTTTACATTTTTCTAAAGTTTGTACGTAACAAGAATAAAAATCTGAAAAGAATTTTTCATAGTTATTGGACTCTGGATATTACAATTTCTAAACAAGTCCATATGATTTTAAAGTCATACTTTGTATTTATACTTGTATCCAAATTACATATGCTGGAAAAAATCAACATGAAATTTGTGTTAACTGTAGTAACTATACTGTATGATACTTCAATTTTTTTCTTACTACTGATTTAAAAATCAAATGCACCTAAATAGCTTAAAGATGTTTGAACATAACCCTATCATTGCTCATGCTTTGTCTACAAGCTTAAATTTTAAAAATAAAACTATTTAAAGTTATTTTACAAATGAAAAACTTACTATCCTATATAGCATCTGTAAAAAAAATCCTTTCAGTAAATAAATCGTTTTAGATACAATACAAAATATTAGAAGTTTCCTTTTCAATCTTGAAACTCAAATTTAATCAAGCACAACACTGATAAAAAATAAGGCCAACCAGGTATTCCAATAATACAAGAAAGAGCTTCCATATTTTAGATTTTCAGAAAATAAAGGATTAAGAACAATTAAACCCTAGAGGTAGCAAAGGGAAGACCAGGATCAAACAGTATTTCACAGACATACAATGTGCTCAATACTTTCCTCACTCTTGTCTAAGCACACAGCTAGGAAGGGCTAGAAAATGTTAACTTCAAATGCCCGTTGCCAGCATTCATAGTTCTCTTATTCCATTGACTCAGTGTAAAAAACTGAACCTGCCCAAAATATGTGATTAAACAAACTGTAACTTTCAAGACAAGTATTTGAGTAGTACTAGTTTTCTGTACTATACAAAAACTGTATCACTTAAATACACTCACTTTTAAAAGACAAATCCTCTAGTGATTCCCCATAAAGTATCTTACTTAAAATAAGTTTTCTAGCTAAAGGTCCAATAATTTTGGACTAATCACCCCCCAAAGAAAAAGAAAATTTCAGGGCTACTTTACTGTATGACATACATGAGGGCATGAATCTTACCCAAACACACACGGCCAGTTCCATCCAAAGTAAGGCCTTCAGGGCACTCACAATGAAAAGATCCTTTGCTATTGACACAGCGTCCATTTGGACAAACTCCTGGGAACACCTCACACTCATTCACGTCTGCAGGAAAATGAAGCAAGCAGAGGGATGAAGATGTTACAAAGAGAAAAGCAGGTATGGTCTTATTCCTTATATAACGTATTCTATCTGTAACACAGTGTGGGAACACAGTGTGGATTACTGGAGTTGAGCAGAAATATACCACAGTGCAGCCTTTGGGTTTCCTTAGCACAAAATTTGAAAATGACCACAGGCTTGTCCCACCATGAAACAGCACAGACATGCTCCTGTGACAGCTGCTCTGTGCCTTAAAGTAGCGATGTCCTCAGGAAAATTCACTCAACAGCATAAAGAGGAGAAAAGGGGCGGAAGAAGACTCTGATCTATTTACAACTACTATTCTCAAACATTGTCGATTACATTGAGTCTTTTTATTGAAACCTCAAGGTTTTTGAAAATGACAAATATCTTCAAAGTGTGAGAGTAAAAGCTAATTTAGCTACTGCGCTAAAGCTTTACAGTATCATTCACGATATGCTCACCTTCACAAGTAACACCTTTAATCCTGGCAAACCCTCTTGGGCAAGCTGCATCTGTGAGAATAACAGGGCATATTTTTATTTGATTAGAAAAGAAATTATAACTGTGTTAAGTTCAAGATACAATGTTGTGGAATCTTGAAAAAACAAACACACACAAACAGGGCTTTTAGGGGCCAAGTACCCTGCTGTCCTTTGTTCAGTTCTGTGCAGCACAGACATGCTATGGTAAGTTCCTCAGTGTTGACCCATATCGAGAGTCACGTAATTTTTCCTACAATTCCTTTATTTTTGCTTTCATATTGCCAACTGAATGACAAATAAAAGATTTAAAGGAAAGAGATGTCATGTTCTACTGGGCCACACATTGAGAGTGATATCTGGTAGTTAGATCTAGCAGGTTCCCTTTCTTGCTTAGACTATTCAGGGGTCTTTTGACTGTGAAAGAATCACACCAAACCCCCAGTGCAAAAGGTGGATAAAACCGCACTAGAAAAGACAACACTGTCGGGAGGGGTAGTGGTCTTATGGTTCTCCTTGAGGGAGAAGTTTTCCAATGAGAAGCCCAGAAGCCCTCCTACCTAGTTCGCACCGCTCACAGGGGCTCCCCCAGGCTGCGCCAAGAGTAGCGCAGCACTCTGATTTTAGGGTGGCTCCATTGATGTTCACCTCACAGCGGTTGTCCTGGATGTTGAGCCAACAGGTCCCTTTCAGGCTGTCTGAAAAGGAATACAAAAGATAAGGATGAAGAACTCTCATCTCTGTAGACAACAAAAACATTTTTCTATAGTTTTAAAAAATATTTAAAAAACTGTAATAGCATATTCTTTGAACACATTCACACATATATCATTTAAATATATTATATTGCATACATGTTAGTCAATATTGTACTATTTTTTTCACAAGATAGTCACTAATATAATAGTATCTACTGGTATTTTAGGGGCAGCTGCTATTCCCCAGAATTTTTTGCTTCACCATGGTAAGGTCACTACTTAAATGAAAAAATATTTGTAAGAGTTATTATGAATCATTCTTTGATAGTCAAGATTTTATTAAAAAAATTTCGTCAACTAAACTTTTCTTCACTCCTAATTTGCCACCAAATATACTACAAATGACTTCCGTTCTATCACAGAGAAGCCAGTATTTCTCCAGTTGAAGATAATTATTTGATGAGTAAGTTGAAAATATGTCTGAAAGATAAAGAAAAATAAGATCCTATGAAGCCACCTCTAGGACATATGGGAAATATTATTTCTTTTCTTTTTTTTTTAATAATTTATTTTTGTTATTCATATCTTTTACATTATTGTGTGGTTCCCATGAGTTACCCATCACCTGTTCACCCGTGGAACTAACACCATAGTCCCCCATGCTCCCGTCTTCCCCTCTCTTGAGCCCTTCCCCTCCCCTCCTTCCCTGCTGAATGTCTCTTTTTATTTGGCTCCCCTATATTCCTGTTATAAGTGAAACCATTTGATAATTTTCTCTTTCTTTCTGGCTTATTTCACTGATCATGATCCCTTCTAGATCCATCCATGTTGCTGCAAACTGCATGTGTTTGTCTTTTTTGAATGCTGAATAGTATTCCATTGTGTATATGTTCCACATCTTTTTGATCCAGTCATCTATTTTTGGGCATCTGGGTTGTTTCCATATCTTAGCTATTGTAAACAGTGCTGCAATAAACATGTGGGTGCATGTATCCTTTCTAATTAGTGTTTTTGTGTCCTTTGGGTAGATTCCCAGTAGTGGTATTGCCGGGTCATATGGGAGTTCCACTTCTAGCAGTTTGAGGAAACGCCATACAGCTTTCCATAGTGGTTGGATCAATTTGCATTCCCACCATCAGTGGAGGAGAGTTCCTTTTTCTCCACATCCTCGCCAACATTTGTTGTTGCCTGTTTTTTTTAATGTGCGCCATTCTTAATGTGATTTTCTTTTTTTTTTTAAAGATTTATTTATATAAGCTGGGGTACAGGCCAGAGGCATGGGGTGGCGAGAGGGTTCACCAGAGACAGAGTGGGGAGCAGAACAGGCAGATCAGAAATACACTGCTGAGGGGAGCAGCGGGCGAGGCAGGAGAGGTCTGCCGCACCATGTGGGATTCTCCCAGGCTGGGCATTGAACCCAAATCGCGTGCTGCCTACAGCTCCACAGTGCAGCGCTCAATGATTGTGCCACCAGGGAGTCCCCATTGTGCGCCATTCTTACTGGCGTGAGGTGGTATCTCATTGTGGCTTTTATTTGCATTTCCCTGATTATAAGTGATGTTGAACATTTTTTCATATACCTCTTGGCCATTTTCTTTTCTTCTTTGGAGAAGTACCTTTTTAGCTCTTCTGCCCATTTTTTGACTGGGTTGTTGACTTTGTTTTTGTTAAGTTGTGTGAGCTCTTTGTAGATTTTTGTTATTAGTCCTTTATCAGTTGTATTGTGTGCAAAGATCTTCTCCCAATTAGTAGGGTGTCTGTTTGTTTTGATTATTGTCTCTTTTGCTGTACAGAAGCTTTTTAGTTTGATGTAGTCCCAGCTGTTTATCTTTTCTTTCACTTCCTTTGCTAGGGGGGAAGTGCTTTTAAAGTTTTTGCTGAGATGTATGTCATGTAGAGTTTTGCCTATATTTTCTTCTATAACCGTTATGGTTTGAGGTCTTATATTCAGGTCTTTTATCCATTTTGAGTTGGTTTTTGTGCATGGTGAGAGGTAGTGGTCTAGCTTCATTTTTTTTTGCATGTAGCAGTCCAGTTCTCCCAACACCATTTATTGAACAAACTAGTCTTTTTCCATTGTATATTCTTTGCTCCTTTGTCGAAGATTAGTTGTCCATATGTATGTGGATTTATTTCTGGGTTTTCTATTCGATTCCATTGGTCTGTGTGTCTGTTTTTGCTCTAGTACCATGCTGTTTTAATTATTATGGCTTGTAGTATAGTTTGAAATCAGGGTGTGTAATCCCTCCATTCATATTCTTTTTAGTCAGGAGAGCTTTAGCTATTCGAGGTTTTTTGTGGTTCCATATGAATTTCATCAATATCCGTTCTATTTCTTTGAAGAATGTCATTGAGATTTTTATCGGGATCACGTTGAATCTGTAGATTTTTTTTGGTAGGATGGCCATTTTGATGATGTTGATTCTTCCAATCCATGAGCAGGGGATGTGTTTCCATCTTTTTGTGTCTTCCTCTATTTCTTTTAACAGCATTTTGTAGTTTTCTTTGTATAAGTCCTTTACCTCTTTTGTTAGGTTTATTCCCAGGTACTTGATTTTTTTGGTTTTGATTTTGAAGGGGATAATTCTTTTAATTTCTTCTTCTTCAGACTGAGTGTTTGTGTATAGAAAGGCTACTGATTTTTGTGCATTGATTTTGTATCCTGCTACGTTACTGAATTGGTCTATAGTTTTGAGTAGTTTTTCTATGGAGTTTTTAGGGTTCTCTATGTATATAATCATATTGACTGCAAATAGTGACAGCTTAATTTCTTCCTTCCCTATTTGGATTCCTTGTATGTCTTTCTCTTGTCTTATTGCTCTCGCTTGGACTTCAAGTGTTATGTTGAAGAGCAATGGTGAGAGTGGGCATCCTTGTCTTGTTTCTGATTTCAGGGGAAAGGCTTTCAGCTTCTCACCATTGAGTATAACATTGGCTGTGGGTTTGTCGTATATGGCTTTTATTATGTTAAGGAATGTTCCTTCTATTCCAAGTATTTCAAGGGCCTTTATCATAAATGGATGTTGCACTTTGTCGAATGCTTTCTCAGCATCTATTGATACGATCATATGGTTTTTATTTTTCTCTTTGTTGATGTGTTGGATTACGCTGATTGATTTTCGGATGTTGAACCATCCTTGTGTCCTTGGAATAAATCCCACTTGGTCATGGTATATTATCTTTTGGATGCATTGTTGATCCTGTTGGCCAAGATTTTGTTAAATATTTTTGCATCAGTATTCATTAGGGAGATTGGTCTGTAGTTTTCTTTTTTGTGTTGTCTTTGTCTGGTTTTGGTATTAGAGTAATATTTGCTTCATAGAATGTGTTTGGTAGTACTCCTTCTTTCTCAGTTTTTTGAAAGAGTTTGTGTAATATAGGGATTAATTCATTTTTGAACGTTTGGTAGAATTCGTTTATGAAACCATCTGGTCCTGGGCTTTTGTTTTTGGGAAGGCTTTTGATTACTGCTTCAATTTCGTGGGTTGAGATTGGTCTGTTTAGGTGTTCTATATCTTCTTTACCTATTTTTGGGTGGCTGTGTAGTTTCAGGAATTTATCCATTTCTTCTAGATTGTTGAACTTGTTTCCATATAGCTGTTTATAATAATCTCTGATTATTCTTTTGATTTCTGCTGTGTTCGTTGTAATTTCTCCTCTTTCATTTCTTATCTTGTTTATTTGTGTGTTCTCCTGCTTTTTCTTTGTGAGCCTTGCTAGAGGTTTGTCTATTTTGTTTATTTTTTCGAAGAACCAGCTTTTGATTTCGTTGATCTTCTGTATTGTTTTTTTGATTTCCATTTCATTTATTTCTTCTTTGATTTTTATTATTTCCTTTCTTGTACTGGCCTTTGGATTTTTCTGTTGTTCCTTTTCTAGTTCTTTGAGGTGGGAGATTAGATTGTTTCTTTGAGTTGTTTCTTGTTTCTTGATGTGAGCCTGTATTGCTATGTATTTCCCTCTTAATACTGCTTTTGCTGTGTCCCAAACAT
>PVIJ01025668.1:0-10298 GCA_004024925.1 Scalopus aquaticus
TAGAGCTTTTTTCTGGTGATAACGCCGATTTTTGTCCTGGGCAAGAAAGAGGTGAACCGAACCCTTTTTACCTGTAAGAAACCTGTTAGGGACAAATGGTGTCAACCATTCTGGGGGAGAGAGTGTGAGGTCTTCCCACAGAAGAATGTAGGGGACTTGGTCAGGAAATCTCGCCAAGACCATCTTCTTTACCTGTCTGATAAGAAAAATGTCCAGAGATCCCCCACGAGGCCAGTCTAGACCTGGAAAAGACGGCCATTCGGACGAACAGAAAGTAATCAGAGGGCGTTTTTTAATTTCTAACCCTAGATTTTTTGCTCTAGTGCGAACATCCGAGAAGTGATCCAGCACCAAAGACAAAGGGGTAGTCATTCCTTGACCCATTGTTGTTAACACTGCAAAAAATGGGTTAGACAAATGGAACAGACAGACAAATCCCAACAGTGAGACAGACAATAGACAACACAAGCTGGCACAAATCAAACCAAGGCGCCTCTTACCAAAAGTCACCCAGTGACACCCTCTGGATTCCACGTCAGAGAGAGAGATCTATACCCTGAATTCCACGTCAGGGGCAGCCCAGCACGAAGCTACTCCAGCGGGACGTCTCCCGACTCCAGAAAAAATGGGCAAAGGTATACAAAAATGACACACCGCAGCGAACTGAGATAGTCAGCTGCACGAGCCCCCAACTGTTGAAGTATGTTACGGGTCCAAGTTACGACAGAGTCAGTCCGATGTAATTACAAAGCGGTGGTTTATTGCTAGCTCGAGCTAGGGTCCCAATTAGCCCGAAGTACCAACGCAGTGATCTAGTAGGCTAAAATGGAGACCCCCAGCACAGTGTTGGTGCAGCTTATAAAGGCAATTACAGATACAAAGGAATTTAGCAACTATACAGAATTTGGCAATGCATCAAAAAGGGGGGTGGTCTCAAAGTAGATGTCAGGGCTGTTATCTTTTGGTGTCCCTGAAGCCTTTTGCCCCTGCTGGGGGAGTCTATAGACTTTGAAATTTTTCTGCCACCTGGAGGAAGTTTATCTCAGGTTGCATTCCCTGAAGTTTTACAGCTGCAGGGTGCCAGACTGTGGCACCTTGCTTTATCAATGGCCATTGACATTCTTATTTTTACATTTCCTTTACAGGTGCACGGTGCCAGACTATGGCACCTTGCTTTATCAATGACCACGGACATTCTTACTTTTACATACTTCTACACTTCTACCCCTACCTCCTTGTGTGGGCCTGGTTCAAACCTTATTTTAAGTTATATTTCCTCCATCACCCTCACCAGCTCAGATCTCCTTCAGGAAGCTCAGGAACTGACACAGGCAGGGGCACAAACCTGCCCAGCCAGGTCTTGGAAGAATGACATGAGCTACCACCGCCTCCTGTAAGGAAAGACAGAAACTTAGAATGGTGTAAAGAAGTGAGGAATTTATTAAGGGAACGGGAGTCTAACGCAGCTCCTGCTGGGGAGGGGGTCTCCAGTAAGATACCCGTGAAGATGTTTCTTAGGTTACTTTATATAAATACATTCTTTTTAGGAGGGCTTCCTGCTGAGTCAGGCACTGCTGAAGTCTCTTGCTTCATGTCCAGCTGCTGTTTTTCCTCCTTATTGCGTTTCTCCTTGGTCAGCAGATGTTTTCCCCCTTAACGACTTTGATCTGGGGTCTCTGGCCGGCGGAAACCTGCGGGGGTGCTTATCTTACTGCGAGGCTCAGCGCACAAGGCACACAGCGCCCCCTCGCGGTGAAGTTTCCCTAGTACTCCCCGCACCACCCTTGGGTACTGTCCTGCCTGTCACTTCCACAGCACACAGGAGCTGCAGAGCATTGAGGACCACGATACTAGGGTCCTTGGACTATCTAGTGAGAAGAATTTTAGGAAACACCAGAATGAAGCCAGCCACAGAGGTCGCTAGGCAGCCTTAGTACAGCACCTGCGATAGGCCGATAGGCCGTGGGCAGAGTCAGGGACACCAGAGAGCTGCCCTGGGCGGTAAAGCCAGAGGGTTTTTAAGGTATTTTCATATCTGGGTGGGGAGGGCTCCCTCTTAATGATGCGGACTTTGCTCCCATTGATGTCCATTTGGAGTGGTGTTGGATTGAGAGTGGGGTCCTGGGGCTACCTCTGAGGAAAGTTTCATGAGAGGTCCCTTTTCAGCAGTACACAGCGGGTTTCCCCAGGAGACAGAGACACTTACTTGCCACGCCTTGACTCCCTTAGGATTTGCTTGACAGAAGTTGCAAACCAGGGTTGAAGTCGGAAGCGATATCTCTGCCCATAAGAAAATTAAACATAACATTTTGTAAAATAATAAGTAGCCTCCCTTTTTATAAGAACTATGAATAAGTTTCTCTAGTATGCCTGCATGCATGTAGCCCTTTCCTCATTGTCTAAGACCCCATGTTTGGGTCCAGGTGCTGAGCAGTTTCTCTGTTAAGATTACATTATTGCCCGGTCTAAGGTTAATGTTCAGTACAAAAAACATTCATTCCCCTCCCAACTTGCTGCCACTTTTCCAAACTTAGCCCACACACCAAGGGAAGTTCCCAGGCTGTAAATTACTGATGAAACCTGATTTAGAGCAGGGGACAAATGGTCTCTACTCGAGACCTGCAGGGGGCAAATAATCTCTAAATCTCAATTGGCATATGTTTGGTTTAGCTTATCTCTGGAGTGTCTGTCCATTACATTACCAAATGTCTTCTTTATGACAGGTCCTTTGGATAAGCATTAGCAAATTTATTAACCGTTAAGGCTTGTCTTCCCCCACCCCTTGTAATCCACCTTGTCTGAGTTAACATCGGTCATGACACCTTAAATCTCAAAATGCACTAAACACAAAGAGAAGTTAATCATTATAGACTTCGAGGAGACAAAACTTTAAACATGTGAAATTATCTCCTAGATGTCCTGTTTACTCTGAAACTAGTAATTGATCACTGTCTGTTTAGATTATACACACTTAAGCTATGTAATTTATTATTGTCTGTTACAAATGTACTTGCTTGCTAATTTTTAGTATAAAAATCTCACTTTCTGGGTAATAAAGGAGCGCGGCCTCGAGCGCTCCCGGTGTGTGAGTGCTGTCTCTCACTCCCTCCTCCTTTCCCCTCGCTACTCGCCCCCGGGACCTGAGAAACACCGGTTGGAGCCGGCCTCCGACACTTAGTTTTGCCCAGTAGGGCAGGTTTACTATATAAAAATGAAAGGAAAGAAGAAGGGAGTGAAAGGGAGGGGAGGAGAGGTAGCTTGTACTGACATAAGCAAGCAAAAAGAGCTGCTTCAGAAAGAGACAAGATTGTGAAAAGAAACATCTGCATAGTCCCAGGGCAGGAGACCTGTATTTTTGAAAGGGGTAAGTGTTGTGGGAGAAATATTTTGGTGAGGCCGGAGGCAAGGGGGTGAAAGAATTCACCAGAGACAGAGTGGAGAACAGAAAAGAGGAATTTATGGAAATACACTGTTAAAAAAAGAAGCACTGGGGGGCCTCCCCGGTGGCGCAGCGGTTGAGCGCTGCACTGTGGAGCTGTGGGCAGTGGTGACAGCGAGTTCGACAGCGAGTTCGACGCCTGGCAGGGGAGATTCCCACGTGGTGGGGCAGACCTCTGCTGCCTCATGGGCGGGTGCCTCGCCCGCTGCTCCCCTCAGCAGTGTATTTCTGATCTGCCTGTTCTGCTACCTGCTCTGTCTTTGCAATAAATAAATAAATAAATAAATAAATAAATAAATAAATAAATAAATAAAAAATTAAAAAAAGAAACACTGGGTGAGATGGGCAGTGCCCCAAAGATTCCAGGTCCCTCTATAACCTGCTCTGGTGGGCTTTTCATGACTGAGGGAGTTGGTCTCTGCCAGTTGTTATTTGCGGGGACATCAGGACTAGGTGGCCCTTCTCTACAGGAGTGTCCTGTTGGGGTCTTAGGTTTGTAGGATGACAACTGAAACCTGTGATTTCTGCCAGCAACACTCCACACATTTTTCTTGGAGTTTGAGATTTCTTCTGAGCCTCTGATAAAATATTCCATGTAGCATGACTAAAAGAACTGTCTGTCTGTAGTTGTGGCCTCTTAATGTAATGAAACCTGATATAGGTAATTCTAGAAAACATGACCTGGGATAAATCGTGCTTAATAAAAACTAATTTGTAATCTAATGAGTTTTAAAACATGTGCTCATAAGGTTGCATTGGATGTAGTATTTTCTCTTATCTGGGTTATTGATGTTAGGTACATAATGCTTTAAATGTTAAAAAATAGGAGTTTGGGAAAATTTAAGGTCTTTGGTAGGAAAAAACCAGTTAAAAACAAAAGGTCATGGTTTGGCTGTCAATATGGTAGTACTGTTACAGGGCAGCCCCGATATAAATGGGGTACCTCTCTGTGGGTTCTCACCCGTGCGCTTAAAAGGTTCTCAACTGCAGACACACACAATAAAATTAATAAAAGGGTTTATTTACAAAAAGGGAAGGGAAAAAGATAAAGAATAAACTGGTGAATGCGTCCTACCAGTTCTGCTGAGCTGAAATCTTAATGGCACACTCAAAAACCTGGCAATCCACAACCATGAGCAACCGCCTCCCTCCGAGCTCACAGGTCTGGTTTTTAAATCCCAAAACCCTTTCTTAACTCCACCGTCAGTCCTCAGCATCCTTCCTTTGGTGGTGATGGCATTCTGGGATTTGTAATCCTAGGTGTCTTGGGTCTCTCTGGCTTGAGGTGGGGATGGGGTCCTGGGACACTCCCCTTTCCTGAGGACCACCCTCTTACACTCCTAAGTTGAGCCAGAGCTTTTGATACTGAACACTGGCCTCAGTTTGCCTCAGCTAGTAAAAGAAAAAAAGAATTGTTTCAATAAAAAGACCTCAATGGATTCCAATTGATGAGACTTTTGACTGTACAACATGATTTTTGATAAGTTTTGTTTTAAATCATGTTGGTGATTTTTGTTTGTTTGTTGTTTTTATTTGACCAGGATGTGCAGAACTGTTACATTTTTAAACTAACCTAACTTTAGTTTGACTTTTCTCTCTCTTTGATACCAACATAGTATTAAAATTGTGGTAGTAATTTTTATTACTCATGGTAGAGACTATTTTTGCATGATTTCATTAGGTAATTTCATTGTCTGAACTGAAAAAGAATTAATTCGTGTTTCATCATACAGCTTGGTTGGACTTTTTCCAGGAAGTTGAATTTGAGCTGAACCGAGAAGAAGAGAACATGCTGCTTGGTTTGTAGGGTTCCAGAGACCTCCAAAGGAGATGAGGAAGCTTGCCTCCATTGACAGGACTGGACAATCCAGAAAAAGGAAAACCCTGGCAACCTTGAGAAGAAGAAAGCCCAGGTGGAGTCTGGTGAGAATGACTTTGTTCCTGAAGCTTGCACGGACTGGAGGTCCACAGTTCACTCTGATCCTCTATGTTACTCCAACAAAACCAGCTATAATAGCTGTTTGGTTATTCTGCCCTGTGACATTATGCAAAAATAGGCTATATGGACTAAAAGTAGGCTCAGTTCACAAATATTTTGCTGTATTGTTGGATAAAATTGGGATCAAGGTGGAGAGAACTTGTTTTTAGATACGTTAACCCAGTTTAAGATTTTTTTTCTGTAATTTTGATGTATTTGTTGTTTTATTTTGGCTATTGCCTTCAGATTTCTTTTTTTTAAATTTTTTGATATGGACTGATAAACCCTAAAACAGTATCAGCTGTTATACCCTGAAGACGAGGTCTTGGAACTAGCTCAATCACAAATGTGATTGGGACCATAAAACAAAGGTGGGA
Organism: Scalopus aquaticus; assembly: GCA_004024925.1. NCBI lineage: Eukaryota > Metazoa > Chordata > Mammalia > Eulipotyphla > Talpidae > Scalopus > Scalopus aquaticus. Next base: position 5,795 of record PVIJ01025668.1, read on the forward strand.
ATGTTAGAGAGGAATGAGATAGTGCAGACCCTCACCCACACTCCTAGGCAGTCTGGGTCAGCTAAAGGGCAGAGATGCCTTCCACCCAGTCATTCAGAAAAAGTTGTTTTCAAAGAAAACACCTCCCCAGCCCAAGATAAGATCCAGTTTCTGGCTACGTGGCATGACCACTGCTCTGCTTCTGTAACACAGCTTGCTTGCCTTTTATGGAATTGGCTATATTGTGAGAATACAGGGTGGGGGCAGGTATAAAACCCCTACTGAAGCAGGGGCTTGCGGGCTGCATTTCTGTGATGGGGTTTCGGGCTGGCCTCAAGTGTAGCTCTCAGTGCTGAGTAATAATAAAAGCCTGTATCTGACCATGCCTTTGCCTCATGATTACTGGAACACACTATAACAGAACAGTTTGTACTAGCTTTCTTAGATAAGAAAACATTTTTGAGTATGTATTTGTAAGTAATTGTCTTTTGGTTTTACATTGTTTCTGCTCTGTCTCACTGAGACCAAGCACATTTTTAAGACAAAAGACATATTTTTTTTCTTTCAGAGACCATGCATGGGGAGGACAGGAGAAGAGGTCGATTAAGATCTTCTTTTACAGTTTGCCTGTTCTTAAACTTTTATCAGAAAGCTGAGGTTTGAAATTTAGCTCAAAGAAAGTTGCATTTTCACTTTATAGTTTTGACCATGTTAATTAATTAGTTTTAATAAGGAAGTAAACCTTTACAGGCCAATAAGCAATTTAGAATTTTTCACTCAACCAATAAGCAACTTGTATAGCTTGTTAGCAAGTCCAAAGTACCTCAGCAGTTTTTACCTTAAACAGTTTAGACTTCAAGATCAGGAAAACACAAAGAAACAATATCTCAAGGTGGATAAAAGAAGAGTCCAGTTCCCCCACAGCTGGAAGGCAGTGCAGACATATCAATGATCTCAACACTGGAGGAAAAAATCCAAGCAGCTGCTTGCTGAGACCAGAGGTAGCCCTCCCTCCCCCCCCCCCCCCCCCCCCCCCCCAGCCAGTTGTAGTACATCCCTCACTTTGATTTCGACTCCCAGCCAGGGAGCTTCCCACATGGCATGGCAGACCTCTCCTACCTTGCCCGCTGCTCCCTTCAGCAGTGTATTTCGGTCAATCTGCCTGTTCTGCTCCCCACACTGTCTCTGGTGAACCCTCTCACTGCCCCACAGCACCCCAGCTAGTATGCAAAAATAAATCTTTTAAAAAAATTAAAAAAAATTTCACCACTTTCTCTTTCAGTGGTACTTAGAGCGTTTCCCCACAAGGCAGAACCTTTTAGTTAAACCAAACAGGCGGGTTTATTATTATCAAAAAAAGGAAGGAAGTAGATGTTGCACAGACACAAACTGGCAGGAGAGCTGCCCCTGAAAGGGCAGGTGTGGTAGGAGAAGCCTGCAGGTCGGCGGGCAGCCTTGGGAGCAGAGCTGTGTCTTCCCAGGGCCGAAATTGCACTGATTTAGTGTTTTTGTTGGGAGGAGTTCATTCCTTTGTGTAATTTTTTTTTAAAGATTTATTTATTTATGCATACAAGAACTGGGGTGTAGGCCAGAGGTGTATGTGGGGGGCGGATTATGTGAGAAGATCCTCCAGAGACAGAGTGGGGAGCAGAACAGGCAGATAGAAAGAAATACACTGCTGAGGGGAGCAGCTGGCTAGGCAAGAGAGGTCTGTTGCACCATGTGGGAAGCTCCCTGGCCTGGGATGGAACCTGTACTGCAGTGGCTGCTGATAGCTTCATAATGCTGTCACTTAACCCTTTGGGCCACCAGGGAGGCCCCTCTTTTGTGGAATTGTTATCTTTTGTTAAACTGATTACTTCTGGGGTGTGAATAGGTTTATTTGTGAGGACCAGCAATTCTCTGCAATGGCCCCATCTCTGTATCCCACCCCTGGTCTGCATCTCAAGAAACTTTAGTTGACACCTTGAAGCCTGTGGGTGCTGTTACCCTGATTACAGCTGCTGCTGCTACTATTCCCCTGGTCTAGCTGTGAAAAGTCAGGAATTTAACCCTTGAGCTCCCATGGGTCCTTGTCTCTATTGAGCCATCTACTTGTATTCTTATCCGTCATCTGTATCACTTCTTGGTGAAGTGTCTGTTAAAGTCCTTTGCCCATTTTTAAAATGAGGTACCATTATTTCCAACACTGCTTTTGTCCTTCTAAAAACTGGGTTATTTCTTTCTGATCATTGAGTTTTAAGGGTTATTTTGTAAATTCTAGATACAAGTTCCTTTATCAGAGTCATGAGTTGCAAAGTTTTTCTCCCACTCTGTGTCCTGAATCCATATCTCTATAGAAGCATAGATATATTGATATTTTTTGAGACAAGAGGTGATAAATTGCCAATTGGCTTTGGGCAGATACTGGCTGACTGGGGTGTTGGGGGAGGAGGGGAATGATTTATATTGTGTACCCTTGAGTGTTCTTTAAATGCTCTTGTATACACAAGAAATAATGTTTTCAAAAGTAAATTACACTAAATTCCTCAATTTATACAACACTTCACAGATCTCATCAAATCCTGCACATCGTCATCTCTCAGAGTCCATGGTTTCCCTCGGGTGTTGTCCATTCCGTGGGTGTTGGACAAATGAACTGTACCCGTCATTACAATGTCATGTGGAGTATTTTCACTGCCCTAAACATCTTCTGTGCTCCAAGGAAACAAAATCAAATATAAACCAATGGGACTGGTGGAGGCTAAGAGTAGAAAATTTGGGAAGGAGGCATCACAAAAAACAGAAACTGGTGCCATAAGACCAGAGCCCTGAGGGGGGTAGAAATGATGAAGGTAGCTGTTAACCAAGCTATAGAAAAGTAAAGTACCTGGAGGCACAGACTGAGGTGTACCCAGGTGGGGATATGGAGATTAAGGGCTGCTGTAAAAAAATCACAGGTCCTTTCAAATTGACCTCATCAAAACAAACACAGAAAAAAATCCTTAGATGCTAACCCTAGAAATTTAGCAGCAATCAACAATCCCACCAGGAATGAGCCCCTCCCAAAGAGAAGAGGCTGTATCAGTGATATCTCTGCACCGGCAAGAAGAGCCCCCTGCCCGCCTGTGCCTATGCGGGGGCTTCTCTTCACCAACTTCTCCCTCTGCAAAGCAGCAGGGGCAGCTCTCCCCAAAGGCCGCCCACCTGGGACCATGCAGGTGTCTCTGACAATCCTGCCCCTGTCAGGGCAGCTCTTTCTGCCCACTTGTGTCTGTGCAAGCGTCTTTGACTTCCCTGCCCTTTTTATAATAAACCTGCCCTTTTGAATATAACTAAACATCTTTGCCTTGTGGGGAAACTTTCCTGGGGAAACTCGCCATGTGCTGCTGAAAGGGGCGCTCCCATGAAGCTTTTCCAGAGTTAACCCAAGGACCCTGCTCTCTGAACCCAACACCTCTCCAAACTGACACCAGAACTACATCAAACTAAAAAAATTCTACACATGAAGGGAATTATCACTAAAGTGAAAAGAAGGTTTATTGAGTGGTAGAAAATACTTGCAAATCACATCTGAAGAATGGTTGATATTCATGATCTACAAAGAACTCCAAAACAAGATAACAAGTAATACAATAAAATCGTGGGCAGGGGAGCTAAATAGGCACTTCTCCAGAGAAGAAATACAGGTGGCAATCAGGCACAAGAAAAATGTTTATCACCGTGTATCACTGGGAAATGCCAGTTAAAACCACAGTGAGATGCCAGCTCACACCTGTGAGAATGCCCTATATCAAAAAGACCAGAAACAACAAGCACTGCAGGGGTGTGGAGAAATGGGGACCCTGGTACACAGTGGGTGGGAATGGAGACTGATCCAGCCCCTGCAGTAAACAGAATGAAGGTTGCTCAAAATATTCAAAATAGATCTGCCACATGGTCCAGTATTCTATTCCTTGTTATTTATCCAAAGAAGGTAAAAACACTAATTCCAGTGGGTAGATGCCTCCTTTGTTCATTGTAGCTGTTTACAGTAATCAACCAGTGGAAACAACCTAAGTGCCCATCAATAAATGAGTGGATAAGGATGATGTGAGCTATACACAATGGGATTCTATGAAGGTGCGCAAAAGATGAAATCTTGAATTTGCAACAATATAGATGGATGTGGATGGGATTATTGTAAGTGGAATCAGTCAGAAGGAGAAAGTTAAATACTGGATGATTTTATTCATGTGGAATATAAAGAAACAAAGTAAAAACTAATGAAACTAACCAAAACAAACACCAAAAATATGACTGAAGAATTGAGGCTGTGTGGGGTGGTGGGTTTGATGGTAGGAAAAAAAAGTGGGAAGAGAGCCCACTGCACTCTGGTGGAGGACTATGGGTGTCCTTATGGTGGGTGTGATGTGGTAACAAATACTGAAGAGATGTGACCCTGGACCTCTGAATCACATATAGTGTTGCAAAACGATGTTACCTCAATAGAAAAAATACAATAATGAGGGAAAAAGGAAACTGTATTAAGCAAAAAAAAAAAAAA
>PVIJ01025669.1:0-10296 GCA_004024925.1 Scalopus aquaticus
ATCTTCTGGATCCAATCATCTATTTTTGGACATCTGGGTTGCTTCACACAGAGGGCAGCAAAAAACAAACAAACAGTCCTGTGTGTCTTATGGAAAGTGGCTTCTGAAAAAGGAGTTATCTTTTGGGGCTCCTCTGCCACCAGAGGCCGATGAAGCCTATGGATGCCTTCTCAGGATTGTGGGTGATTCTGCACCCAACAGAAGTAGAGTTAAATGAGAAGACAAATAAATATCTTCACATTTATTTTTTCAAATCTATCATTTTCTACCGCAGAAACACCAGTTTACAACACTGTATATAACTTAAGGGTCTAGGTTCACGCCTCTTCAGGCGTATGTGACTACACCACACCTCCCACCAAAGCACCCCTACCCCTCCGCCACTGACCCCCTTCCCCAAGGCTCCTTTAAGTGCATACAGTAAAATACCATGAAATTGCAAAGCAAACCAATTGTATTGAAACAGGCATCAAAATATTTTGCGATATAGTCATATATGTACTTATTTAATGCACTAAATGACGAAGGAAAATAGCTGCTGGAGCTTTAAATTAACAATGAGTGTAAACTATTTGGCACTATCTGCATTCGCTGTAATGTGATATGAAAATATCTGTGATTTCTGTCGGTGACAAAGTTACAGCTCCTGCCAGTAACACTGTGGTTTCTTTCTTTCTTACGTCCATGAAAGGAAATGCTAGGTTTCGGTTAGAGGTTAGTGAAAATAAAGATATAATTTTTTTTCCATCCAAGTTCATGGACCTCCTGGCGTCTATCAGTTTAATAATCCTGCCTTCCAGGAAGCAGGCAGAGGCCCTGGAGGGAGAGGGGGCAGCCGGGCTAGATTTGGGGCCTGGCTATACCACGAGCTCCCTGGGTGGCCTCGACAGCTCAGGTCCTCGCTCTGACTCTGGTCCCCCTCTCTGCGGAAGGGGGGCTATGAAGTGCGTCCCTGGCTGCGTGCTTGTCCCCAGAAGCTCCCAGGCTGTCTTCAGTCCATCAACGCAGGTGTAACGCGGGTTCACTGTGTGAGGGGACCCCCAGTGTTTCCCGAAGGCTATTGGACCTCCCCTTCTGAACCGGAGGCCCATGAAGTCGGCCCAAGCAGCCGACTTCCTTCCTGACCACCCGCACCCCCAGGAGTTCGGTGTGCCTTGAGGGGCCTACCTGACCTCTGGCCACTCTCCTCCCCCAGCTGACTTGGGGGGAAGTCTCCCCACTTCTCTACCCCTTCTTTCCAAAGCAGGGGCATTTGCAGTTCAAAATTCATTGTCATCTTGATTCTGCACCCAACGGAAGTGGAGTTAAATGAGAAGAGACCCTATATAACCTAGGTTTGCATCAGACCAGTAAACAACCAGGAAGATAAATACCAACGCAAGGGGCAGAGCGGCCCAGGAAGGAGTGATTAACGACCCAATGCTCATTCCCAGGCCAAGGGCAAGGGCGCTGCTGGAGGGAGGGCTCAGGGGGCTCAGCCCCTTGTCCAGAAGGCTCGTTGTGAACGGAAGAGCTGGAGCCGGGCCCTAAAAGCTGGCAATTTGTGAAGCGGCCCAGGGGAGGGGGCAGATGGCAAAAGTCATTAGGCCAGGTTCTAGGGCACCACTCACACGGTTCCCCCCTGCCACCCTCCACCCCATTCCACTGTGGGCCTCAGATCTGGCCACACCACATCATCTCCTGGGGCCTTTTGTAAAGGCCCCTGCGTCACTTCCTCTGAGATCCGGATTGAGCAAGGTGGGTCCCAGGCTCGGCTTTCTTTCCTAAGCCCCCCGGTGAGTAGAAAGCGGGCCCAGGGCTGCAGACCCGAAGCCCCTGGAGCTGTCTGCTATGAAAGCCTCTCCCCTCTCTGCCCCCGGGGCAGGGCCATCGCTGTAGGAGGAGCACACCAGGGTTGCTTGGGGTGAAGAGGGCGAGGACTCTGGGAGATTTGCTCAAGCGTTAAGTTTCTAAAAGAAGAGGGCCAGTCCCGCTTCCACTGCCACTGGTCAGTTCAGACTCCTGCGGCTGCGTCTTGCCCTTTCATCCAACAAAAATCTAGTGAAAGCATCCATCAAGACCAGAGGGTCCAGTCGGGGCTTTGTGTGGGTGTAAAAGGGCCTGCACGCGTTGGGCCTTACCTGCCAGTCCACATACGCAAAACTGTCAGAGCAACAACAGCAAAATCCCAGAGCCAGACCATTCCTCAGCTGACCCACCAGCCAAAGTTCCCACTGGAGTTCCTGAAACCTCAGTGCGCCTCCCAGGTGCCCAACAGCATTGAGCCCTCCGCTCTACTGGGGCAGGGGGCCTTCAGCCATGGCAGGGAAGGGATGGCTGTCCTGGCACCACTGCTACGGGATTCCCAGGGCCTTCAAGGTGGCAAAGTAAGTAAGGTTTTGGCCAGAGACATGAGAAGGAGAAGGTGGGGACAGGGCTGTGGAGAGAGGATCGCTCTTTCTCCCACTCTGGCCCCACTGTTAGTGTGCAGACTGAGGGGCACCCCGGAATTCCCATCCCTGCGTGCTCCAAAGAGGTTCTGCCATCTACCACATAAAGACAGAGCACCCTCTTAGGATGAAAGCACTTTAAAACAGGATAGTGTGCGTAGTGCGAGAAGGAAGGGTGATAGTTTCCCAATGAAACACCCAAAGTTACCCACCCCGCATGGGTTAATGCCCAGCCAAACAGGCTTGGCCCAAAGCAGGATGACTGAAGCCCGAAAGCTTGCCGAACATCTAAGGCACCTTCTGGGGGGATCCACAGGAAAGGGGCAGAAGGGGCCAGGCAAGTCTGGGAGGAAAAGAGCAAAATCACAGTGCATGTCAAGGTAATGGCTGCCACCGTCGGCCTCCCCGTGAGTCCCTCACCCGTCCCTCTTCCAAGTGCCCCAATAGTTCTCGACCCCATGTCTCCTTCCAAGACCCCCAAGTGCAAGTGAAACGCCAATAAGCAAGCAGGCGTTCTTCACGTGTCTCTGATCCACGTGTCTCCTCCTGGTCCTCTCCAAGCCCCTGTCTAGCCCCTCAGCTCCACCTTCCATTCGGTGGGACGTGGGACATAGAACACGCCCTTTTAATAGAAATTACACCACTTCCTTTCCCAGGCACAGTTCCGGCATTTGCCCCAGCTCCACACATCCTCAACAGATACTGAGGGCCGGGCACTGAACTAGATGCTGAAGCTAACAGCAAGAAGCAAGAGTTTTCTAATCCCTGCCTTCATGGAGACTGCCATTCTGGTGCGAAGAAGGCCAGACTCGAATAACCAAGTAAACTCCATAGTGGGTCAGAAGGCAATGAGTGCCAAGGGGAGCAAGAAACAGGGAGGGGGATAGGGGGTGCATGGGGGAGGGGGAGAAAATATAGTCCAGGAAACGGGCACCGAGAAGCTGGCATCTGCCTCAAGACCTGTAGGGAGAGAAGGATCAGTCAGCACTAAGTGGGGACAGCATCCCAGACAGGGGAACCAGGGCAGAGGCCCCGAGACAGGAGCAGAGCAGAGCAAACCGGCCCGTCCCAGGGGGCGGGACCGCAGCAGAAGGAGCAAGCAGGTGGGCCTAGATGACAGGCCAGACAGGTGACAGCCAGGACGGTGTGAGCCTACAGGACTCACCACGGAACAGCAGCGCTGCCGTCGGCCGCTCTCACTGAGTGAGCTGGGAGACTCGGAAGCCTTTGAGGGAGTGACGGGGCGTGCTGGCCTCTTCTCCGAAATGCCACTGCAGTGCGCAAGGGTGAAGCAGAGAGGCCAGCAAGGAGTCCTAGAGACAGGGCTGGGTCCAGCCTGGGGACAGCACCCCAGGGGAAATTCTGCGGGGGGCTGGACGGTGAGACAGACAGGGCTAGGAGGTGCTCTGGATGGACGAGTAAGTGCAGGGCTGTCAGGGGTGAGTTGGGCTCTCCTGACATCCTCTCGGAGATAGCAGCTGGTCAGGCTTCCGTGCCCTGAGTCTGGGCTGTGGACCCACTGCTGCCCCTGCTCCTTTATTGGGGTACAGACAGCCAACACCCCCTCCATCCTCTCAAGTCATTTACTCTCTCCCTCCACCAAAGAAAAACAAGGCTGCCAGGCCCACTGGCTCCTGGAAATACTGGAGACCCTTGTCACCTGAGGCCAACACAGAGAAGCCCACTTAACGTGAAATCGCTTCAGAGTTCAACGTTCCCAAGTAAGTAGTGGGCAAAAACCCTGACTGGGACTTGGTCTTGAAAATGACACTTGAATCATTCCAATTAAGTTGTTTGCTCTTTAACAAAATGGAGTTTGTAAGTGTAACTGTGCACCCATTCTCAGCAGTAACAAAGTGCCACCAGGTTTGGCGGGAATTTCAAAGCTTTTCTCTCCGCCCCTCCCCCACTCCCACCCCAACTGTCTAGTTCACCCTTGACTTTCACACAACACCGTAAAGAAGGTCATTCAGGCAAAAAGGTTCAAGGCCAGTTATCCCAAAGCATCTCTTGATTCTCGTTTTTTTGGGGGGGGTCCTTTTTTGGAAACTCACATCAAGCCACCTGCTTGCGGATGGTCCCTCCAATTGAAGGGACCGATCCGGACAATGGCCAACACAGCCAGGCCCGGATCTGGGGCTCCTGGTGCCACAGGAGCAATTCCTCCCCCCCCCCATCGTTTTTGTCAACTTTGGGAACCAGCAGCTTGACTTCACTTTGCAGCTGCCCTGCACTGCGCTGGGGTGCGGTCCGCATCCTGGAAATTCCAGGGCGGAAGGGACACATCTGGTAAACAGGAAGGAATATCCGGGTGGGGACAGACTTCTCCTGGGGTCGGTTCATTACTGAGTATTTTTCTAATATGCCAACCTCAGTTTCCCTACCCAAACACCCAGCTGCAGGAACTCAGACAGCAAATGTTGGAGAATGAAGAGGCCTGCACGTAGCCAAAGGCATTCTAAAACACCCCAGTCTGCCCCAGTTCTGACTTCACTAGGGCACCTCAAAGAGTTAACATCTAAGACAGAAAGATGCATCGGAGCTTCCCATCCAGCAGCTACAATTCTGCCACCGCGGTCTTCTAAACCATTGGCTGCCTGTTTTCCTTTGTGCGGCTGTGTTTTTCTTCGAGGGTCCAGCCCCCGAGGCAGGGTATTACCCGTGCTGAGCGCCGCCCCCACAAAGCCACGTTTATGTAATCATTTCAAAACTCACAACTCCTGAAAACTTTGAGGAATGTTATTAGGCCCTGTAGGCCAGAAGGGCCGTTTCCAGGGTAACAGCAGCTCCACGCTAGGGAAGCAAGGCCTTTCCCGTCCTGCACGCCTCTTGGGCTTCGGGCCACTGAGGAGAAACACATGTCTGGAGCCTAAGGGACACTTCCTGGGGTCCTTACCCAAAGGCCTGGCACCCTTGGTGAGGACACGACACTCAAGGGCCACACCTCCTGCCTCAGATACCCTGTTGTCTTGTCATAAATCCACCCATACTTGTCCATCAGCACCACCCAATTTGTGGTCTGGAAAAATCGGCAGAGATGTGAGAGGAACTCCAGCGCAGAGTTTGTTTTTCCACTGCGTAGCTCGAGGCCAGCCGCCTGCTTTTGTTCTGAGCAAGGTAGAAATGAAAACTGTGTCTCTGAGGAAGAAAAAGCTCTTTCCAGGTGCTTGAGCGACTCCAGACCCTGAGAGCTTGACTGTGCCCCTTTGACCTTGGCCTGAAAATAAAACACCAGTGTCCTTCTTGCCCAAACAAGACACATTTCCCCCATCTGATAAGAAACTTGGAAATGAAGGCCTGGAGGGGAATATTCTGGAACCGCTGTCCATGTATGGCTGTCTCTCCTGTGTGCGTTGGCTTTCTACATTGCCCAACCCAGCCCAGTTCTGGCAGGACCTCTGAAGGGGGGCCACACACAGCCAGGCAAGAGACCCCTGTGGGACTCCGGACACCTCACTGAAGTTCAAGAATGGGGTTCACGAAGCTCACAGGGCCAGGGCAGCTCTTAGCCACCAGATCACTCCACTGTTTCCTCCTCCGTTTCAGTGCACCCCACCTTCCCTGCCCCCGTAGGTGCAAAATTCAGCGTTGGCCTTAGTTTACTGTAAGCTCATTATTCAGGAAAACCCTGAGTTAGAGCTAAAAAAAAAAAAAAGACGTCTCTCTGATGACACTGAACTTCCCTGATTCCTCCCAGGTGAAGCAGCACTAACAAGAACCCCTTGGGACTGTGGGCCTTCACCCTGGAGAAAGGGAGAGCCAAGCTGAGAGAAAATTAACACAAGACAGTAAAATAAGGGGCAAGGCTGAGTGGTGCTATTTACATTCAATAGCTGTTCAGAGAAGGGCACTTTCAGGATAGGCCAGCTTGGGGGGGCGGGTAGGGGAATTGTCTTGATTTACCTGGATTTCCATAGAAGGGGAGGGGTCAGGCAGAGGGAAGCATGGCGGTGGGAATGCCCCTGGCACATGCCAGCAGAGAGAACAATCCATGGAAGAATATGATTTGCTTACCTCACTTCGAGGATTTTCTGGCACAGATTTGAGCTACACAGCTTTAAGGGTTACCTCCTACAGGGTCCCTGCTGTGGACCAGGCCCCAGTTTGGGAACTGCAGGGGACACCAGACTGGTTCAGCTATTGTAGCGCAGACCAAACAAGGACAAAGGACTGGAACAAAGTGACACCTCTGAGTATGTGTCCCCCAGAAGCCAACCCTGAAACAGTAATCTGAGTGTAAGTGACGTGTGGGAGGGGCCAGGGAAGGGAAGGCGGCAAGGCACAGGCTACCACTGTGGACGACTGGGACTCAGTCCCGCTGGGGACCTCTCAGAGCTGGCACAGAGCAGTCACTCCAGAATATTCCACCATGGGACAAGGTTGCTGGGTGTTTATCCACCAGCTCCCGGAAGTCCCCGCTGAAGGCTGCTCCCAGGAAGCACGGATCCTCTGGCACTTCCAGCCTCTGGGTGACCAGGGAGGGCTCCCAGGGCCAGGGGCCGGGAGCTGGCAGCTGTGTGCACAGAAATAGCACAATATGTGGGTGCGGCATGACCAGCATCTGCTGCACATGTGGCTGAAGGGAGAAAGAGGACGTGGATTTGTATCCTCAGTACAGACACTAGGACAGAGTGGGGTCCCCAAACGGTCCCCGATACACCCTCAGGGATGTGCAGCACCGTTTCTCACGGAAGGAGCAGCGTGAGCAAAGACAAGCCAAGCAAGGGGTGGGTCTGAGGGGTGAAAGGGGCAGACCACCTGAAGCACGTCGGCTGCGAAGGCCAGAGGGGGACCTAGGGTGCCCACGGAGAGCTCGAAAACGATGCAATGGCTCTGTTCCTTATTCCAGAAGAATGGGCAGTCACTGAAGGCGTTTGAGCAGGGAGAACAAGGAGTTGTGTTTTAGGAACATGAACCTGGCCGAAGAGCAAGGGTATGACTGGGAGATGAGGTGACTAGGTCAAAAGTTCCCAAATGAACCATGTGCTAGCCACAGTGGTGATTATTTCGCCAGGGAAAGAGATGAAGGGGGCTCCCTGCGGCTTTCACCCTGAGAGAAAAGCCCCTGAAAAGAACCGCGTGGGAGCTGCTAAAAGGGGGACCAGTCCCTCAGCTGCCCGGCCTGATTGTTCCTTCTGGCAGAGATGTGGGCCCACTCATTTCTCTCCTATTTTCTTTCCTCCAAAACCGCTTTTGGCCTCTGGTTTCCGAAAGCTTTGCTCAGTGAGTTTAAACAGCATCTCACAGCATGGCCGAGCAATAACAAATGGCGCCTGGTGGCTCGCCTGCTGGTGGCTTAAAAAACAATTGATGACTTTTAATCAGCTGAATGAGCATGGGACAAATGACAGCATGGCCTGAAAGCGGCCCAGACGTCATCGGCTGACATCAGTGGGGAGGAGGGAGGTGCCCTTCTGGCGAGCTTGGGAACAAACAGGAGCAGTTCCTGGCTGCTGGGGCTCGGGAGGCAGCCCTGCCCTTGCCCCAAAGCCACAGTCTTCTTTCACACCTTTTGGGGAGACTGGCAGAATGAGCTGCAGAAGCAGCCCAGGGGCGCCTGGGAGAATTGCGTAAACCTGCAGGTCATATCGTGAGACCTGATGGGCAGCGGGCTGAGGCCCTGGAAGGCCAGAGCTCCTTCTTCCGGCCATCCCTGGTGACCTGGACAAGTCAATCTCCCTTTAGACCTCAGTTTCCCCCTCTGGAAGGTGGAGGTGACAAAAGCTAGCTTTCTGCTTCCGGTAGGTAGGCTCACACGTGGGATAGCTTTAGGAGAGGGCTCATCTCGAAAGAAATTAATTTAAGAACCTGTTTGTGTTTTTGTTACAGGGCAACCCCGATATACAATGGGGTGCCTGACTGTGGGTTCTCGCCCGTGTGCTTAAAAAGGACTTATAATGAGAACAATTGCAGGCACTCACAAAAAGGTTAATAAAAGGGTTTATTTACAAAAGGAAGGGAAATTAAAAAATGAATAACTCGGGGACAAAAGAGAAAGTGAGGGAGAGAGATAAATTTCCAAATACGTCCTACCAGATCCGAAGAGCTGGAAACCCCAACAGCACACTGTAGCCCAGCAAGAAGCCCAGCGAGACCCCCAAGGTCCAAAGCCCTCGTTATATAGCCAACATGTCTGCTTAACTCCACCCCTCAGTTTCCCGTAATCCTCTCTTCTGGATGATGATGGAATTCTGGGATTCGTAGCCCTAGGGGTCTTGGATCTCTCTGGCTTGAGGTGGGGGTCCCTAAACCTTCCTGTGGAGTTTGTTGCAGACGTCCTTTTTTCCCCCCAACAATTCCCCCCTTTCATTTTTGTCACCATTTCTATAGTGATGATGGTCAAATAGGTGGATGTCGGGGTGCAGTCTCAGATGACAATATTTTAGGGTTCCAGTTCGAAAAAGAAAATAACAGTCAGTCTCCAGGTGCTGTCCAGTGTGGCAAACAAAATTCCTTCATTCCTTATCTAAAAACAAGTTCTCTCCACCTTGATCCCAACTTTTATCCAATAATACAGCAAAATATTTGCAAACTCAACCTACTTTCAGTCCGTTTCACCTATTTTTGCATAATATCACAGGGCAGACTAACCGAAACAGCAATCTTAGCTAGCTTTGTTGGAATATTCCATGTAGGCTAGGCCTGAACCCTTGAGATTCAGTCCGTGCAGGTTTCAGGAACAAAAGCCAGTGGCACCAGACTTCGCCTGGGGTTTCCTCTTCTCGAGGTTCCCAGGGCTTTTTCTTTTTCCAGGTCGTCCAGTCCTGCCAATGGAGCAAGCTCCCTTACCTCCTTTGGAGGTCTCTGGAACCTCACAAACAGAGCAACAGGTCCTCCTCTTCTTGGCTCAGTTCAAGTTCGACTTCCTCAGGTCCTCAATGGGTTCGTAAGACCAATGGGTTTTCTCCTCTGGGTCAGTTTCTTCTGGGGCTTTCTTAACTCTGGAATGATGCACCCAAGGTTTTATGCCTGCGAGTTTTAAGGACATGTGTGTACTTAGTAAAACATCATGTGGACCAGTCCATTTTTCTGACAGTTGATTTTGAGCATCTCCAGTCTGCCAAGTCGTAAGTAAGACCTGATCTCCAGGTCTGAAGGGATGCAGTGGTTCATCGGGAGGCATAGAGATCCTCGAGATTGCAAAGTCGTGAATTACTGACAGAACCTCCTGGAGATGTTTCACATATTGTGTAATCCTGCTGTCTCGTTCTATTTCCGGAGTGGCTTTCAGAGCTGAGGCCTGGAAGGGTCTCCCAAACACAATTTCAAAAGGGCTTAGTTGTAGTCCACTTCTAGGTGCCACTCTTATCCAAAGGAGGGCAAGGGAGAGTACCTGGTCCCAACGCAGCTGTGTTTCTTGGCACAGTTTTGCCAAGGTTTTCTTCAAGGTGTGGTTCATTTTTTCCGTTTGTGCAGAGGATTGTGGTCTCCATGCAGCATGTAATCTCCAGTTGATCTGTAACACACTGCTTACTGCATGATTAACCTCAGAGACAAACGCAGGCCCATTATCGCTTTGGATGGAGCTAGGCAATCCAAAGCGAGGGATTATTTCCTTTAGCAGCTGTTCAGCTACTTCAGAAGCTTTCTCTGTCTTGGTGGGGAATGCTGCCACCCACCCTGAGAACGGATCCACAAAAACCAGTAGGTATCTGAAATTCCGCTGGTTCTAGGCATCTGTGTAAAATCCACCCGCCAGTCCTCAAAAGGGCACTTGCCCCGATATTGAACCCCAGTGGCTTTAGGGCGCGAATCAGTCTTGGGGTTATTCCTGGCGCATATTTGGCAACCCCGGGTGATCCGTTGTGCTATTTCATGTAAATGTGGGCCCCTCAAATATGGGCGCACTGTCTCTAATAGGGCATCT
>PVIJ01025670.1:0-10293 GCA_004024925.1 Scalopus aquaticus
CACTGTATGTAGCTAGATTATGGTGTTAGATAGATGTTAGATACAGTTGTCATGAGTATAACTCATTTGCCAAAGAATGTGTATTTTACATTGTCAACCTGATGCATGATTAGTAGCAAAAGCTGATTAAACCTCAGATATAGGTTTTAATATTTTAATACTACTTTTTTTTCAAGATTTATTTATTTATGCTTACAAGATGGGGTACAGGCCAGAGGTGCAGGGCGGTGAGAGGGTTCACCAGAAACAGTGGGGAGCAGAACAGGCAGATGGACATGGATGGAAGCACACTGCTGTGAGGGGAGCAGCGGGTGAGGCAAGAGAGGTCTGCTGTGCCATGTGAGGAATCTCCCTGGCCGGGAGTCGAACTTTCATCGCCGCTGCCAACAGCTCCACAGCGCAGTGCCTAACCTCTGCGCCACCGGGAAGGCCCAATATCTTAATACTACTTTTAAGAATATTTTTCAAAGATGTTTTTTGTCCTTCTTCTTCAGCTTGGTGGCAAGTATATATTGCCTTCCAATGTTAACCTGAACACCTCCCAGATTAACAGGTGTATATCTACTTTAGTTTACTGATAAACTATTAAATTTGTCAATGGACCAATTGATTAACTTAATGATGTAGTAAAGACTACTCTAGTTTATGTACCATCTACCAGGAATAACTTATTAAGTAAATTTCACTAACATTACTGTGAAGTCTTTTTCATTTCTCTCATACTCATTTAATTATTCCCATTTCTATATTAGTATATATTCTTGCCTTGCTCTATTTTATATTTATCTTGAATTAAAAAAAAATTACTGTACATTTCTTATTCAGCATTATCTCCCAGCACTGCTACAGTGTGTATGCTTAATTCAAGAAATGCTTATTTCTTTAGTGGACAAACAAGAGGCATCTTTCTGAATGTGTCAATAACTTGGCGGAACTCGTGTCTTCTAGTTATGTTATGATACTAAGGTTCATGCCCTCTCTTTCACATTATGTAGACAGAATACTCATAAATTCCATGGAATTGGAAACCAATCATTTTTTATGGCTGACACTAATCCTCTATTATTCTGTTTGTTCTCCATTATAGTCACTTGATCTAATTGATGTCGAGTGGTGATAATACAACTCATCAGTTTATAAGCCTACCTACATGGAACTTCCAGTACAATTAACAAACTAACATTCATGAAATAACGATGCATATTGAATATGCTTTCTAAAAAGTTTGCTTTGTACCCAATAATCAAATAGTTTAAGAAACTATATTCAGATCACTTATTTTATGTAAAGGCTGAAGATAGTTTTAATTATTCCAAATTTCCTTTTTATATATAATTCAGAGTATTGTAAAAAGCCTAATTATACAATTGAAAATCTTATTTTAGTTACATAGAAATGTAGACTTGACTCTTGGCAAACTGTCATCTAGACATTAAGGTGATAGTCTACAGTCCATGCTATGGTTGCCCTGGCAACATTTATGGTTCTTCTATATTTTGTTTTGTGTCACCACGTTGAAAAGCAAAGTAACTGAAAATAAAATAATTGCGTATCCTGAGCTATTTCTTTCTAAATTTAAAATAAAACATGCTATTTTTATTACTCTGTAGGCATTTTATTAAAATCTATTAAACGTTTATATGAACAATATGATGGCTATTATCCTAGGAATAATGGATTAGCTAGATATTCTTGCTAAATGTTTTTTTTTGTCATTCTCCTAATATATCTGAAGTGTCCATCATAGGCCATTCAGAAAGATACAGTCAGTACCGATGGGAGGATAAATGACACAAATAAGAGTGATGGAAATGCCATTTTGAAATATACTGTTCATTTTGTATTTGAACACTTTTTAGATATCAAGTACTTTGCAGCTTCACTCTAGTGAATAATTTCAAAACAGTATTTCTGTTGCAATACAAAATAACTCCTTGTTTTCTTAAGCACCATGTAAATAAAGAGAAAATTAATGAACAGAACTCTGAAAATGGGAGTAAAAGAAAAGTTGTTTCATTTTTTTTTAATGGCAACTTGAATGAGGCAGGAAAAACTTTCAAAGATTGAACAGACATCGAAAAATTAAGTGATTCTTAGAAGTTCTTAACATTTCATTAAAAAAAGGAAGAAAGTTTTTCTTAGTCATAATTTTTGTCCAAAGTTTATTTTAGATTAGCTGGGTGGGGAAGCATTATTTGTGTATAAGTCATTGATGAGGAATCGTGAATTAGCCTATAAGCTTTGGATGATGAGAGAGCTTGTCGATTTTATTAGTGTACTTCTCTGCAAATTACACTGGAAAATATTGTTTTCCTTATTGATCCAATTAGACACTTAAAGAGAAAGGGTCTCCAGGGACAATGAAAAAAACTATTAAAATTTGTGTTTTGGTGAGGTAATTACTCTGCTGTACTTGACTAATTAAAATACTCCAATCTTGTTAAGGTGAATTGTTGCTTCTATGTTATATTAAAAAGTGTGTTTGGAAAGGTCAATATTCTAATATGCTATCTGAGGAGGAAGAATCGATTATTATGTAATTCCTACTTCACTTTTCAAAAATATATAATTATACTGCACTTGCCATATTAGTCTAGAAAATAACTTAGTGAATACGTTTTTATTGAGGTGTATATAATTTATGTAAAGTAAAATGCAGATCTGTTAAATGTCAATTTAGTATAGAAAATTTTTATTAGCAAGATCTCAGTCAATTTATAGTGCCCACCCCCAGGCAACCGCAGTTATAATTTCATTACCATGAAATACCTTTGCTTTTTCTAGAACATCATATAAATTGAATAATATACCATATATTTTTATCTGCCTGACTTCTTTCTGTTAGTGTTATGTGTTTTCAGATTCATTCCGTTATATCAGGATTTTATTCTATTGCTGGGAATCATTCCACTGAACATTTATTTTTTGTGCATTTTAGTACAGATTAGAATGCGAGCTGTTTGCAGTTATATTTGCATATATATTTTTTAAAGATTTACTTATTTATTTATGCATACAAGCTGGGGTGCAGGCCAGATGTGTGGGGCAGTGAGAGGGTTCACAGAGACAGAGTGGGAAGCAGAACAGGTGGATCTATGGAAATACACTGATGAGGGGAGCAGTGGGCGAGGTAGGAGAGGTCTGCTACACCACATGGAGATCTCCCCCGGAATCCCCCACCTCTGCTGCAGCTGCCAAAACCTCCATAGTGCTGCCCTCACCCTGTTGCACCACCAGGGAAGTCCTTTATTTGCATTTATTTTTATTAAAGTAAAATTGGTTTACCACACTGTATATGATTCAGATATATGGGATCCCTACTCATTGGGTATGTGTTACCCAAACTTATAGCTAGTATGAATAAAGTTGTTATAAACATCCAATTTCAAGTTTTTTTTTTTTTTAAAGATTATTTTTTATTTATACATACAAGCTGGGGTACAGGCCAGAGGCATGGGGCGGCGAGAAGGTTCACCAGAGCCAGAGCGGGGAGCAGAACAGGCAGATCAGAAATACACTGCTGAGGGGAGCAGCGGGCGAGGCAGGAAAGGTCTGCCGCACCATGTGGGATCCATGTGGGATTCTCCCCGGCTGGGCGTCGAACTTGCGTCACCGCTGCTGACAGCTCCACAGCGCAGCGCTTAACTGCTGCGCCACCGGGGAGGCCCCAATTTCAAGTTTTATGTGCATTTATATTTTTCTTCTCTTGACAAACTCTTGTAAGTAGAATTTTGGATCATAGGGTAGGTGTATATTTAACGTACCAGAAAAATTTAAACTGATAGCTGCAGCTATTGCTGCACCTTTTTATAATTACATCAGCAAAGTACGAAAGTTCCAACTGTTCCTTATGTATACCAACATTTTGCATTCTCAATATTTTTAATTTAGTTTTGTATTTTTGCTTTCTAGTAGGAATTCAGTGGTATCTGTTACATTTAATACGTATTTTTGCTATTAATGATGTTCAATAATTTGAGGTCTTAATGATCATTCTTAAATGTTCATTTGTGAAATAACAACCCAAGGATTTTTTCTGTATCCTTTTCAAAATAGTTTTTTTTTTTTTTGCAATTTTAGAATTGATTTATGAGGGAAAAAATGTATATGTTTTTCAACTTGTCTTTATTTACAGACTCTATAAATGATGAGGGAAAGATAAGATGGGAGCAAATGTTTGTAACAGATATATGGATGCTACAAATATATCAAATCCTTTGATGTTTTCTCTCAATTTGATATTTACCTTTTCATTTTCATAAAGTGTCTTTGGATAAACAGGTGTTTTAAACATTGATAAAATCACTTTTAACAGTGTTTTTTAGCAGTTATTATTTTCTGGATTCTTTATAAGAAATAGCCCATCCAGGTTATTAAGATTGAATCCTATGTCTTCTTTTGTTGGTTTTACAGTTTTAATTCCTATATTTTGGTTTATGATTTATATTGGAAAAAATGTGTGGCAAATGAGCCTCAGTTCATTATGGTGATAATTAACTTTTCATAACCATATATTGACTCTACTTCATACAATGTAGTGCTTTGGTAACTTGATAGAATAGCAATGTTATGTTTAAATATTGGCTAATTTCAGTGCTTTATTTGATTGCCCTGACCTAGTTATCCATATTTATGCTAATATCACATTGTCATTATTACTAAATAGTAAGCATTGGTCCAACACCTCTATTCCCTTTGGATTTGTGTTTAAATTTAAAATTAAGTTTGTCTTTTTCCATGAGAAAATGCCTACTGAGATTTTGATTCAGATTGAGTTGAATCTATAGAGAAATTTAGGGAGATTTGACATCTGGACAATGTGAGTATTCCTGTTCAGTTGATGAATTTAAATACATTAGTCTGCAATTTTTCTCATAAATGCTTTGTGGTTTTCACTGTAGATGATTTGAACATTGTTACATTAAATTTTCTGTAATTATATGCTAAGAAATGTTTAGGGAGTAAGGTCTTAATTAAGAATTAATATCTATTGAAAAGAAAGGAATCAGGATTTAACAGAGGGAGACACAAGCCTTGGCCAAGTATGGGAGGATCTTGAGTCTATATATAGTTTGTACAGGTGTTTCAGAGCTTGCCAAAATAGTCTGACAATTATGCTCCCACCTAGTTCAGTCACTGAGTGCTACCACAAGATTGTGAGTCTGTCAAGACATACCTTTATAAATAAGAAAGACTGCTGAATAATCTGATCTATGGAGACTGCCTGCTAATAATCCAGTAGCAAGTCCTATCTTGAATTTTTCTGTAGATGGTGCAATGTTATATGTACCATTAACAGTCTCTTTTGCTCACTGTATCCACTTCTTCATAATGAAAGAAGGAAGTGTTACAAGGAGTGAGCATTCCCAGATTCAGACTGGCCTCACTTCCTGAGGAGAAATTGAATAAGCGGGCCTCCCTGGTGGCGCAGCGGTTGAGCGCTGCGCTGTGGAGCTGTCGGCAGCTCGCAATGTGAGTTTGATGCCCGGCCAGGGAGAATCCCACATGGTGCGGCCACCTCTCCTGCCTCGCCCGCTGCTCCCCTCAGCAGTGTGTTTCTGATCTGCCTGTTCTGCTCCCCGCTCTGTCTCTGAACCCTCTCGCCGTCCCACGCCTCTGGCCTGTACCCCAGCTTTATGTATAAATAAATAAATCTTTAAAAAAAAAAAAAGAAATTGAATAAGCAGGTTAGTGAAATAACATAAGTACACAGTTGTTTTGGAGACAACATCCCTCATTTGTCCCCTTTTGTCTTCAATTATCCATGCTTCATGCCTCTCACTCAGCTATCACCTCTCTAGACTAGATGGTTTACCTTATAGTGTGGTAAAGTCATCTTCTAGAAGTAAGCCACTGTGAATTTCCAAAATAAAGTTTATTGACCCTATCAATTATTAGTTAAAATGGGACTTTGAGATACCAAATGAACCATCTGAGTTCCAGTGGTGCCCCTCCTTTCTCTCACCGTGTACTAGCTCTCCTTTGTATTCCTGATGATTGTGGTCAGTAGAATCTGCTGGCTCCAGTTCTTGTTTACTGATTCCTATACACAAGGGTAATAATCTCCCAGGTGAATACCATAGCTTATGATTCAGTAATATTCTTGCTGTATTACCCGAGAAAATGTGTCACTTTGAGGAATGTTAGTTCTAATCCTGTTGATTCCAAAACTGTAGAGAGAGGAAGTACAAATTCCCTAAGTCTTTCATGGAAAGCCATGTTAAAGGACAACACCCATGTTTCTAGTCTTTGGTTCCTGGACACATGTACTCTTCCTACCAAAGATCCTTTTCATATATAGTTTTTGTTTTGTTTTTTTTTTCTAATTAAATGTATATACTTCGTCATGGAAGATATTATCTAATCCTGGTTAAGTAATGCAGAATGTGCTGGTACATCAGTTCTGCATTAAATGGTAATTGTAATGCTCTATCAAATCATCTTAGTTATATAGCAAATTGTTCCTGTGGCCATAGACCCACTCCTAGATCATCTTTGCTTTACACATTGTGTCTTTTGGTCTTCTATGAAGTTATGATTTACCCAGTGTTGACAGATCAAATACTTCATAAGCTTTTAGACAATAGTGCTGACTGAGATCCTGGAAGCATAAAAGACAAACCTACCCTTAGAATACATATGAAAATCAACCGTTTGCCCTTTTCACAAGAGCCTAATATAGTCCACTTGACAAGAACTCACTTGATATCCTTGAAGAACTGGAATATTGGTGTTATCTATTTTGCATTAGCTACTAAGTAGCTATTCAGAATTGTTAAGTAGGAGCCTCTGCTATGATCTTGCAGAGCCTCCTCTTTTTTTTTTTTAATGGGAGAACTTGATTTATTCAAAGGCATTTTTGTTTTGTGCTATTCTTTTTTTTTTTAAATGAGTGGATAAGCTGCTATTTATTTATTTATTATTTATTATTTTTGTTGTTATTTATATATTTTACATTTTGTATTCCCCTTGGGTAACCCACCACCAATTAACCCGTGATCCATCCCCATGGTCCCTTGTGTTCTTTTCTACTCCATTTTGTGCCCTTACCCTCCCTCCCCCTTGCCCCCACACCCACTGAGTGTCTCTCTCCTATTTGGTGTCCTCATGGTCCTGTTATAAGTGAAATCATTCTATATTTTTCTCTTTCTGGCTTATTTCACTGAGTATTATCCCCTCTAATTCCATCCATCGCTGCAAATTGCATGTGTTTATCTTCTTTGAATGCTTAATAGATGTACCACATCTTCTTGATCCAGTCATCTATTTTTTGACATCTGGGTTGCTTCAGTAACTTTGCTATTGTGAACAGTGCCGCAGTGAACATACAGGTGCATGTGTCCTTTTTAATTCGTGTTTTTGTGTCCTTTGGGTAGATTCCCAAAAGTGGTATAGCTGGGTCATATGGAAGCTCCATGTTTAGCAGTATGAGGAATTGCCATACAGCTTTCCATAGTGGTTGGACAAGTTTGCATTCCCACCAGCAGTGTAGAAGAGTTCCTTTTTTTCCACATCCTTTCCAGCATTTGTTGTTGCCTGTATTTTTAATGTGTGCCACACTCACAGGGGTGAGGTGGTATCTCATTGTGGTTTTGATTTGAATTTCCTTGTTTATAAGTGATGAAAATTTTTTCATGTACCTGTTGGCCATTTGCTTTTCTTCTTTGGAGAAGTGACTTTTTAGCTCTTCTGCCCATTTTTTGACTGGATTATTGGCTTTGTGTTGAGTTGTGTGAGTTCCTTGTAAATTTTTGTTATCAGACCTTTATTTGTTGTATTGTGTGCAAAGATCTTTTCCCAGTTGGCAGGGTGTCTGTTAGTTTTGGTTAATGTCTCTAGCTGTACAGAAGCTTTTTATTTTTATGTAATCCCATCTGTTTATCTTGTCCTTCACTTCCTTCGCTTTGGGGAAATGTGTCTTTCAAGATTTTGCTGAGATGTATGTCGTGTAGAATTTTGCCTATATTTTCTTCTATAAATTGTATGGTTTCAGGTCTTATGTCCAGGTCTTTTATCCATTTTGAGTTGGCTTTTGTGCAGGGTGTGAGGTAGAAGTCTAGCTTCATTATTTTGCATGTGGCTGTCCAGTTTTCCTAGCACCATTTATTGACTAGACTGTCCTTGTTCCACTGCATTTTCTTTGCTCCTTTGTCAAAGATTAGTTGTTCATAGATATGCGGCTTTAATTCTGGGTATTCTATTTGGTTCCATTGGTCTTTGTGTCTGTTTTTGTTCAGTACCATGCTGTTTTAATTATTATAGCTTTGCAGTATAGTTTGAAATCAGGTAGTGAAATTCCTCTGCTTTCTTTCTTTTTAGTCAGGAGGGCTTTAGCTATGCAAGGTTTTTTGTGGTTCCATATGAATTTCATCAGTATTCAATTTATTTCTTTGAAAAATGTCATTGAGATTTTTATTAGAATAGCATTGAATCTGTAAATTGCTTTTGGTAGAATTGCCATTTTGATAATGTTAATCCTTCCAATCCATGAGCAAGGGATGTCTTTCCATTTTCTTGTGTCTTCTATTTCTTTCAACAGTGTTTTATAGTTTTCTTTGTATAAGTCTTTTATGTCTTAGGTTAGATTTATTCCTCTTTACCACTGTGGTCTCTTCATTTAAATGGCCATTGTTCTACTGGGGCAGCACATGTTCTGACTACATGAACTAGTTAAAACTTTTCTCATTTTTCAGTTCCTCTATCAGAGTTGATGTTTATTTGGTAGACATTTACATGTGACATGAAAATCTTCACACTTTATGCCAATTCATATATGCCCATGCACTTTTCTCTTCTCCAAGCCTCCTTGTCTTGTTTCAGATTTTCCAAATGTTTTTCTTCCTGTTTACTCAAAAGTTTGGCAGGTCATTTGCTCCTATCAATGACCCCATGTATATATATTTGAACATTGGGCCATATTTCTTTCCACCGAAAGTATGTGATCAAGCACACTGCTGGAAGCTCTGCACACTGTGAAGATAGTTCATTTTCCTTGATTTTCAAGGATACTTCTCCCTTACAACCACACAGCAATCAGTAAAACAAAGCTAGATGTTCCTATTCTTTCAGTTAGTTGTACAGAATCTCCAACTGGTTATAGGTTTGACGAAAAATAGGGTACTGATACAATTTTGGTAGCTGACATGAGTATGTAGACTAAGTGCTCATCTAGCTTCTTTTCTCCCACTTGTTCTACTTGTACTCCATTTCATATTTATTACAGATATGTAATTTATCTGATTTATCTCAAATAAATATAATTTATCTCAAATTTATAACAGATTATCACTGCATATCTCATCATTAAGAATTTGAAGTTCTGAAAGTATTATGATCATGATGAATATTCGAGAAACACTGGCAATATGTCTTATGTTAAAACATGTCATCTTTTTCATAGTCCAAAAGAATTTCAGGAATTGGTTGTAAACAAATGTTACACCAATAATAAAAAAAATACAATAAAAATATCATTCTTTTCTATAGATGTCATAATCTTTTTCCATACACCTAGACATTTATATTGAGAATTGTCTTGTGGGGCTTTTCCCCAAATGTCACACACCATCAGTTTTCAGTGTTTTTGGTACCTGCAGTGCCATAGGGAGAGCCTGGTTATATTGATCAAGTTATAACATGGTGGTCCCCAAGGAACAGGGAGTTTCCAGGTTCCCTGTCCCACCCAAGGGAGAGCAGAACTGAGCAGGGAAAAGGAGAAGCTGGAGAGGAGACTGGAGGTGGGAAGCAAGAAGGATGAAGGTACAGAAGGAGACCTGGAAGAAGCACATGGAGCAGACACACATGTGAAGAATATCCCCTTTGTTTCTTGGTCTTGGATTGATTAAAACAGACATGGGTGAGAGAACCGTGGGGTAGTTAACAATAGCAGCTTTTGTCTTGATTTTAATTTTTCCCCTTCTGTCCTAGACATGCTGGGACCCTTCATGCCACTTTCCTATGGGTCCCCATCAGGAGGTGCTTTTGACTTGTGGCAGACTTTCTGGCCTCAGAGGCACTGTTTTGGGCCAACCTGTTGGGCTTGTCATTTACCCACAAGGGGATAAGTAACTTTGGTTGCTTGATTTGTAAAGTTTATTATATCCCTTTTCTGTATTGCACACTAATCATATTAAAATTCCTTTCCATTCAAGGTCTTACACACTAGAATATGTTTTGTCTCAATGTGGCAGATGGCAGAACACATTTGAAATGGCAGGTTTGGGGGATTCTGTGGTGACCCTCATCATGCCCTATAACAAAGTGATTGGGCAGCATGTAACACAGAACAGTTTT
>PVIJ01025671.1:0-10292 GCA_004024925.1 Scalopus aquaticus
GCGCGGCGCGCGGCACCGTGTCGAAGAGCGCGGAGCCGTCGGGCCCCAGCGCGGGGTACAGCACCCTGGGCGCGTTGTCGTTGCGGTCGCCCACCAGCACGCGCAGGCTCACGTTGGCGCTGAGTGAGGGCGCGCCCTGGTCGCGGGCCTGCAGAGTCAGCTCGAAGGTGCGCAGCTGCTCGTGGTCGAAGGCGCGCTGAGCGAACACCACCCCGCTCTGCGCGTTCACAGACACGTAGGACGACAGCGCCTGGGGTCCCAGGTCGCTCTCCATGATGGAGTAGGAGACGTGGCCGTTGGGTCCCAGATCCGGGTCAAAAGCGCTGACTTGTGCAATAGAAGCACCTGGAGGGTTGTTCTCGGCCACGTGTACGGCATAGGAGGCCTGGTGGAAAACTGGAGCATTGTCGTTGACGTCTCCGATGTGCAGCGTGACGCTTGTATTGGAGGAGAGGGGTGGCTTACCCCTGTCTGTGGCTGTGAGGGTGACATTGTACTCTGCCCTCTGCTCCCGGTCTAGGGTACTGTCAATCACCAGCTTGTAATAATTCTTGGAGGCAGATTCTAATTTGAAAGGAAGTCCTTTCTGAATCTTGCAGGTCACCTGGCCATTTTGTCCAGAATCCCGGTCTTGCACTTTAATGAGGGCTATTACAGTTCCATGGTCTGAATCCTCAGGAATCTGGTTAGAAAAGGACACGAATGTCACCTCTGGGGCATTGTCATTCTCATCAACAATTTCAATCAGAACACTACAGTGGGTTGTGTGCACCCCTCCATCCTTGGCTTCTACACTCAACATATATCTACTTGTCTCTTCAAAGTCCAATGTACCATTGGTCGAGATGTCACCAGTATTTGGATTGAGACTGAAGAGGAAGCCAGTGCTTGTTGGGGCATTGAGGAAGGTATAGGTGATCTCTGCATTAATGCCCTCATCCTGGTCAGTGGCTGTCACTTTAAGCACGAAGGTTCCCCGCGGCACGGTTTCGTGGAGGCTGACTCTGTAAGTGTCCTGGCTGAACACTGGAGCGTGATCGTTGGCGTCAGTGACCTGGATCAGGATACTGGTGGTGCCGCTTAGCGGAGGGTTCCCACCGTCGATGGCGGTCAGGATTAAATGGTGGGAACTCTGCTGTTCTCTGTCCAGAGGTTTTACCAGCAGTAATTCCGGGTATTTACTTCCATCGGGACTTTCCTTCGTTGACAGAGAGAAGTGCTCATTGGGGTTGATAGTGTACATCTTCACAGAGTTACTTTCTACATCTGCATCTTGCGCAGAACCTAGAGAGAATTTTACCCCTGGTAAGGCTGATTCGGAGATTTCAAAGGCAGTGCCATTTGCAATGAAACGTGGTGCATTGTCATTAATATCTTGGATTACAACAACCACGTGGAATACATTCATTGGGTTCTCAGCTACCATTTCAAATTCCAGTGCACACTCAGATTTCCTCCCGCAAATTTCCTCTCGATCTATCCTTCCGCTTACTAATAAATCTCCATTCTCCGCATTCACGCTGAAAAAATCCTCTGCACTAACCCGCAGTTTTCTAGCTGGCAACTCCTGGACACTGAGCCTCAGATCCTTGGCGACGTTCCCCACCCGAGAGCCCCTGGCCAGCTCCTCTGGAATCGAGTACTGGATTTGCTGAGAGGTGGTCCCGCACAGAAAAGACAGCAGCAAGAGAAACAGTTCCTTACTTTTCATTGTTTCAGCTTTTCCGAGGCTCCTTTGCATTTCTTTTACTCTCTGGAAAGCTTCTTTTCAAGACGTCTCTGGGATATTAAAAAAAAACCATTGAGTGCACCCTGGCCTTTTGTGATTTCAGAGCAGGGCCAGTTTGATAGTCGCTTGAGTATGCGCAGGAGCCCCTTCCGCGTTCTGAGTTGTAGGACGCAGTCCGATGCTCCCGCAGGGTTGAGAACCCTTTTCTTCTCCTTGGTTAAGAGCGGCGCCCAGAGGTTGTCTGGGAAAACTGCACATTGCCCAGCTATCCTCAAAGTGTAAGCTCTTGAATCTACTACCTGCATTGTCTTTTTTCCCCCTCTCACATTGCTGTTCATTTTTGTACAATATTTGATTTCTCCCCTCAGGTGTAGTCCCCATAAATCTCCCACCACATGACCTGTGAACTGTCACCATAGTCTCTTGTGCTCTTCCCTCTCCTGTTTTGCAGTGTCTTTTTATATGTTGGAAAGCACATATTCAAAGTTTCCCTTTAAATGTGACATTTTCTAGTTTCTTTGCCATATCATAATTGTTGCCATCATTATACATTCTTTTGTTCATTAAAATGTTTACATAAGTCATCATTTTTTTCAGTTTTGGGTCAAAAATATCTTCAACGACATTGCTATACTTATAAAATTAGATTGACTAGTGTGGATGTAATCAAATAAGGTACTGACTTAACACACATTTTAGTGGACTATGATCCTTGGATTTTCGTAAAACTATAACTTTGTTTATTTAGCATTGTAACTTTCTCCATAAATACTTTGTTTAACTCAATATTTTTCAAAAATATGGTCTTTGCAAAAAAGAGTCAGCCAAGGACCTAGACTAATTTTAATGTATCACATACCTTTCTGAAATGTAGATAATCTTCCTGTTAAGTAGAACAAAGTCTGGTATTTTCTTAGCGGGTCCAATTTAGTGTTTGGACACACACACATATACACATGACACTTTTATAAAGGCTGATATTATGTGAGCCATATTCATTTTCATGAAACCAGTACCTTTTTATTATATGACTAGAAATGCAATACTCCATAACACCAGTTCCTAGCGCTAATCAATTTATGCCATTAATAAGTGAAATGAATTTGACCTGATCACTGACAGATCTTGTTGAGGCACTCAGATTCCTCTTACACTCCATTTTGGTTCTTACCTTATAATCCTTGAACTGGTCTTGGTAACTAAAATAAACAGATGCCTTTATTTCAAATGCACTATCAAATTGGCTACCAAGTTAACAGTGTATTCTACTATTTGCAGTGCTAACCCACACTCACTTGCAACCCAGGCAGATTACTATTTGTTTTCCTAAGTACCCTTTCCCTTGTTTCCTCTACTTCATGACTTTCCATTCCTTTTATTGTAATACTTCATCCTTTTTATTATAATGCATATTGCTCATCCTTAAAAAAATCTTTTTAGTGAAAAGGAGATGTCTGAGATTTTTGTTCTTTCTACAAGTAGACAGAAATTGCCTTTGAACTCTGTGCATTTTCACAACATATATGTAGGCAATTATTTATATGGGATTCTTAGATAATTCTCTTTGTGCATTTAAAGTTCCCCTGGAAATAGCTACTTAATAATTTTTTAAAAGATTTATTTATTTATGCATACAAGCTGGGGTGTAGGCAGAGGCGCGGGGTGGTGAGAGGATTCAGCAAAGAGAGTGGGGAGCTGCACAGGCAGATTGGCTGAAGTACACTGCTGAGGGGAGCAGCGGGAGAGGCAGGAGAGGTCTGCTGTGCCATGTGGGAATAATCCCAGCCAGGAATCAAACTTGTGCTACAGTGGCTCTGGATAACTTCATGGTGCTGTGCTTAACCTGTTGCACCACCAGGGAGGCCCAATAATTATTTTTGCTTATGAAGAAAATATTATCGATAATATAACTATTTTCATAAGAAAGATATTCCAAAGATTTTGTCCTTGTCCTTGTCCGTGTGTGTGTGTGTGTGTGTGTGCCTGTGTGTGTGATGTAGCTGCATGTTTGAGTGGGAACACACCCTTCAGTTATTTTGTTCAGGTCCTGTTGTCTCACACTCGTGAATGTACCTCTTCCTATGATACTGAGACATTTTTTCCTTTGTTTGAGAGCTAGTAAAATATACTTGGGTTTAATTTTGGATGATCCTCTGATGTAACTTCATGAATGAAAATAATTTCATAAATTTCAAATGGGAAATTTTTGGGCCAAGGAAGTTTATATCTTATATTCCATTGTTGGACTGGATGGTCTGGAAACTCCTGCAGAGGCTGAGACAAATCTTGCATTTTTTATCTTTTTTCAAAGGACAAGAAATCCCTTTCCAAGGTTCATAACAGATTGGCAACTGAACTTCCCACCTTTAAGCAAAAGGCTGAAATCAATAAGAACATATATGGAAACAACTGCCCATCAATGCTGAATGGATAAAGAAAATGCAGCATATACATGAGGAGGGCTACTCAGCTATGAAGAGCTAAGTAGTGACAATATGGATGGATGTAAAGGGCATTAGACTAATTGAAGTAAGTATGACAATGAAAGACAAATACCACATGCTTTCACTCATGGGAAGGTAAAGACACACACAAACAAAAATGAACAAATAAAACAAAAACAAACCGACAGATTAAAAGAACAAAATGGTGATTACCAGAAGGGAAAGGAGAAAGGAGTTTGCTAAATAGGGTAAAGGACAGATAAATTGTATGTTGGTAGATGGAAACCAGACTTTATGACAATCATAATTCAGAATATACATAATTTGGATTGTAGTACACTCTACCTGAAGCCTTTATAAATCAGTATTACTTCAAAGAAAATTGAAAATTAAAACAATATGAATACACACATACTATATGTAAAATAGGGATTACAAGCCAGGTAAAACTATTTGACCAACCTCTTATCTTTTTTACCTTACAAGTTTTATGTCATTGAGATGAAAGGAATTTGACTTGGAAGGAGTTAAGCATATCGGGCCCGAAAATACCTAGTATTTATGTATTTTTAAAACTTGTTTATATCAGTCAGGATAGGCCAGGTAGATTTGAGTGACCAACTTCAAATCATAATGACTTAAAATGAAACAGGTCTATTCATCACAGATACTCAGATCAGTATTGGGTCAGCCACAAGTGCTTTTCTCAAGACGGTTATTCAAGGATCCGGGTAAAAGGAGCAGTCATAATTTCAAAGAGTAACTTAGAAATCTGGAAATTCTCACAATGGCAATTAGAACTTCGTACAATAGACAATTACCTCTTTGAATAGTGCATTTGCCACAGTTAGTTACCTATGCACACTCAGCCACATCAGCTCGGGACCAGACTCATCATGGGCCCAGAATAATAGAGGGATAAATATTTAAACAGTACCAGTGTTCAGAGAAAGAAATAACCTCACCTGGTGTAGTTTGGGGTCTTCTTTCCTTTCAAGTAAATCTTGAGGTACCAAGAGAGGCTCGCTTTTCTCACAGCTCCCCTGGCTGATGAGCGTGTCTGCGTAGTTGGGCTGCGGGAAGATCAGGTGACTCTTCCTTGAATCCGCAGTGAGGGAGACCTCGTGGGAATAGGTCTGCAGGAAAGCCCGCACCCCGTCCACACCCACAAAGTGCGAGGCTGGCAAGCTCACCAACCCGCCTTCTGAAGCCTGGAGCAGGCGAGACATGTGCCAGCGCCGCAGCCTGAGCGCCATCAGCACGATGACAAAGGCCAGGAAGACGCAGGAGACCACGGCCACCGCCACCACCAGGTACAAGGTCAGGTCGGAATCGCCCGAGTCCGCAGGGGTGCTGATGCTGCCCAGGTCGGCCAGGACGTCTGGGATGCTGTCGGCCACGGCCACGGTGAGCGTGACGGTGGCCGAGAGGGGGGGCTGGCCGTGGTCCTGGACCACCACCACCAGGCTCTGCTTGAGCGCGTCTCTGTCTAGCAGGGCCCGCGCAGTGCGCACCTCACCCGTGTGCAGCCCCACTGAGAAGAGCCCTGGCTCGCTGGCCTTGAGCAGGCGGTAGGACAGCCAGGCGTTCTGGCCCGAGTCTCTGTCCACCGCCACCACCTTGGTCACCAGGTAGCCGGGCTCTGCGGAGCGGGGTGCCAGCTCCACGCCTGTGGAGCCATCAGTGGGGAGGGCTGGGTACAGGATCTCTGGGGCGTTGTCGTTCTGGTCCAGGACAAACAGGCTCAGTGACACGTTGCTGCTGAGTGGAGGGTCCCCACTGTCGCTGGCTGTTACCAGCAACTGCAAGTCTCTCACCTGCTCATAGTCGAAGGAGCGCAGAGCATACAGGACTCCAGTGTCAGAGTTGATGGAGACGTAGGTAGAGAGAGGGGCCCCCTGAACTGTACCCTCCGTCAGTGCATAAGTGATGTGCGCATTCTCAGTGCTGTCAGGGTCCTGGGCGGTCACACAGAAGATGGAGGTTCCCCTGGGGTTGTTTTCGGCAATGTAGGCAGAATAGGAGGCCTGCGTGAAGGCAGGTGAATTGTCATTGATGTCTGCCACATGCAGGGTGATATTAGTGTCTGTGGACAGTGGCGGACTTCCCCGATCTGTGGCTCTCAGAGTGATGTTATATTCAGACCTTTGTTCTCGGTCCAGAGATCTCGCTGTCACTAAGCGGTAGTATTGGCCTATTGATTTTTCTAAATTAAACGGCATATTTCCCAAGACAAAAACTGTGACTTGCCCATTTTGCCCAGAATCCCGGTCATGCACATTTATAAGGGCAACTTCTCTTCCAGCAACAGCCTCTTCTGGGATTGATCCTGTGAGAGAAGTGATTGTAACTTCTGGGGCGTTGTCATTCACATCCAGAACTGTGACTAGGACCTTTGCTCTTGAAAGGAGACCTGGACCATCTTGTGCTTCAATTTTAATTTCATAGAATATAGCATCCTCATAATCTAGACTTTTTAATATGGATATATCTCCAGTGACTGGGTTGAGATCGAAAATCTGAGCAATTTTTCCAGGCATTTTATCTAATACATAGGACACTTGAGCGTTGAATCCCTCATCTGGGTCGGTGGCATTCACTGTGACCAGCCGGGTGCCCACCGGCAAGTTCTCCTGAACACTAACAGTGTACTCAGGCTGAGTAAATATTGGTGGATTGTCATTTGCATCCAGAACTATCACTTGGATGTGCAACTTGGCAGACTGGACAGGGTCACCGCCATCTGAGGCAAGGAGGACAAGCTGGTGAGCTTCCTTTTCCTCTCGGTCCAGAACCTGCTCCAGCACTAGCTCTGGATACTGGCTCCCATCGGAGATGCTCTTCACCGCCAGGGAGAAGTAGTCATTAGGGCTGAGCTGGTAGTTCTGCAGGGAGTTCATGCCCACATCTGGGTCAAATGCAGTCTTAAGTGGAAATCGAGTACCAGGAGCTGCTAGTTCGCCAATTTTTACTTCTAATTCCTCTGTTAGAAAGTTAGGAGCATTATCATTAATGTCTTTAATTTCTATTTCTACTTCTAAAATCTTCAATTTGTCTTCAACCAGGATGTTAAATTTTACTAGACACCGCGGGCTCTGAGTGCACAGCTCCTCCCGGTCTATCCTGCCCGCGGTGACCAAGCTGCCACTTCTCGGGTTCAGGGCAAAAAGCTGCGTCCTACCTCTGGAGACGATGCGGACTCCCCGCTCCGCCAGTTCCCGGGGTCCCAGCCCCAGATCCTTAGAGATGTTTCCCACGAAGGAGCCCTTGTCCACCTCCTCCAGCACCGAGTAGCGGATCTGCCCGAATCCGGCGTTGCACAGCGTCCCCAGGAGTGCGCACAGCAGGGCCAGCCCTCCTCCATCTCGGAATCTCATGAATTTGGTCATTTCCTATTCGGTGAATTATTTTCTCTCAATTCAGTTCCAATTTTCCACAACGAGCTTCAGTCTTACTTTCTCAAGGAATTAAGCATTTCATAGGCTGAATTCAGAGGTCACCGAGCTGGCTGACGGACAGGATTGCAGCTCCGATTTTCTGAGTCTGATTTACTGGCTCTTTACTTTTTAGGAACAAGGAAATGGTGGACTAGTTTTCCTTCTTGAGTGGTCAACAGCGACGCTCAGAGGCCTAACCGCTTACTGCACCCCCTCTGACAAACGCAAGTGAGCCGTTTTTTAAGTTCCTGACACCTGAAATCCTTTTTATCAGAAATGTTGGTGTTTATTTCACATGACTGAATTGTTCTATGTTAAAGGACATGATTTCAAGTTATCTCCCTGGGTAAGCTATGCATTAACTTCAATGCCCCCAATATTGCTTCAGACTTGCTGGAGTTACTGTTTTGAAATGTTCAAAGTTTGAACAAGATGGAAATTACCAACCATCGTTATAGGTTTTACCTCTTAAAGTTTGTCCTTGATAGCCTGACATCTTAGTCTAAATATTTATTACTTAACCCATTAATTAAGCAAGCATATAACTGGGTGTCAGATAATACGTGGGGATTTAAGGTAAACTATATGGACACAGCCACTTTCTTCACAGAATAATATAAAAGCAAACATGGGATTATAGTGCATGGAGATAACTGCCACAATAGCAAAGGCCGGGGCAATGGGAAGCCATCAATCCAGACTTGGGGGGAGTAAAGACTTTCCTAAGAAACAGGAGCAGAGTGGATCAAGCAAAAGGCCTAGGAGTGAGAGAGAAATCACAGAACTTCAGGCTACTGAGAGTAGTTCACTTTGCTTAAATCTGGAGTGTTAGGATGTTTTTAAAGGCCAAATGTGAAGCTAGTGGAGATAAACTTTTGTTGCTCCAGAAACCCTTTCCCATATTCATTTTCCCCTACAATTACAGAAACAGAAACACGTCATTTCAATCATGACACAGAGCATTTATTCTTATGACGTTACCATACATGCTAAAATGTATTGTTTTTAACTTTTTTGGTTCATACTTTTAATTAAAATATCTCACAGAGAATTATGTAATAATAACAAACTCAGTGGAATACCTAGTGTCAGATAAAATTTTCCTCAGTTGCTCTTAGATATAATAAAGAATCACAGCACTTTGAAAGTTAATGGCACTATAAAATACTTGACTCAGTTAATACATGATTATTTGCAAAAACAAATGAAAATGATCTGCTTAATAGGATATTAATATATTCATTGTTCTCATTTTAAACATATATTTAACATACTAAAAACCAATATTGGAAGAAGACTGAGGAAGAAGAACTGTGGATGTGAACAGGACTGAGGGACTGGAAACATTTTTAACAGTTACTGTGAACAGGAAACTTTGAGAAGAACATGTATAAAGAGGACTTCAGGGGGCAACTATTTGATATGACCTCTGAATCCTTTGAGGGTACATATTATTTTTAAAGATTAAAAAGGCAACAAGGTTTCCAGATATGAGAAAAAAACTAACAGTGAAGAGAAACATGTTTATTATTATACTACTCATTTATTATTAGAGCAAATGTTAACTTGGTCACTACTGAAAGAAGCACAGAAGTACTTTAGACACTAATGAAATTTTTAGCTAAGCAGAAATACCATGACATGCCTTCCGGAAACACAGTGAAGCATATATATTTCTAAATTTACATCTTAATAGGAAAAGTCATGCCAATAAAATAAAATGAAGAATTTTACTTCCAAATTGAAGAAAAAACATGAAGACTGAGAAGGAGCTAACCATCTAAAGTGTTTCAAAGGTTACTATAAAGCATAATATAAAACATAAATGCCTTAAATTTTAAAGGAGGAAGGCATATGGGTAAACACAAAATTCAACCTTTATATTTTAAAGAAAAAATTGTTGACCCAAGTAGATGAGATGATTTGCCCAGTAATTGGGAAAGTTAAGAATAAGAAAACAGATTTTCCAGTTCCTAATGCAGTGCTCTTTTGATAACCTAAATATCATCTTAACTCACAAAATCCTAATTTATACTAATTACAGGACTTAGCTCATCTGCCTCCTTATGGGGTGTGAACACTTAGAACTTCCAAGAAATAATTCACCAAGAGTCATGTCTTAAATATCGAATATGTATACACACAAGGAAATATGAGAAATAGAAGAGGTAAGGTAAACAATGGAGGCAACTAAGTAAATATTGCATATATTCATTTATTTTAGCAAATTAGCTGTTAAGTATATGGAGTTTATATTTTAGCAAATTAGCTCATGAGTATATTGAGTTTAAAGAGAGTTTACCTGAGAAAATGTTTCTTCTCCTTTATCTTCAAGTAGAGGTTGAGGTTCTGATAGAAAATGCCTTTTCTCACAGCTCTCCTGGCTGATGAGCGTGTCCGCGTAGTTGGGCTGCGGGAAGATCAGGTGACTCTTCCTCGAATCCGCAGTGAGGGAGACCTCGTGGGAATAGGTCTGCAGGAAAGCCCGCACCCCGTCCACACCCACAAAATGCGAGGCTGGCAAGCCCGCCAACCCGCCTTCTGAAGCCTGGAGCAGGCGAGACATGTGCCAGCGCCGCAGCCTGAGCGCCATCAGCACGATGACAAAGGCCAGGAAGACGCAGGAGACCACGGCCACCGCCACCACCAGGTACAAGGTCAGGTCGGAATCGCCCGAGTCCG
>PVIJ01025672.1:0-10289 GCA_004024925.1 Scalopus aquaticus
TGTTGAGTTGTGTGAGTTCCTTGTAAATTTTTGTTATCAGTCCTTTATCAGATGTATTGTGTGCAAAGATCT
This sequence comes from Scalopus aquaticus, assembly GCA_004024925.1. Lineage (NCBI taxonomy): Eukaryota > Metazoa > Chordata > Mammalia > Eulipotyphla > Talpidae > Scalopus > Scalopus aquaticus. The sequence continues at coordinate 73 of PVIJ01025672.1, forward strand.
TTTCCCAGTTGGTAGGGTGTCTGTTAGTTTTGGTTAATGTCTCTTTTGCTGTACAGAAGCTTTTTATTTTTATATAATCCCATCTGTTTATATTGTCTTTCACTTCCTTCGCTTTGAGGGATGTGTCAAGATTTTGCTGAGATGTATGTCATGTAGAGTTTTGCCTATATTTTCTTCTATACATTTTATGGTTTCAGGTCTTACGTCCAGGTCTTTTATCCATTTTGAGTTGAATTTTGTGCAGGGTGTGAGGTAGTAGTCTAGCTTCATTTTTTTGCATGTGGCTGTCCAGTTTTCCCAGCACCATTTATTGAATAGACTGTCCTTGTTCCACTGCATTTTCTTTGCTCCTTTGTCAAAAATTAGTTGTTCATAGATATGTGGCTTTAATTCTGGGTATTCCATTCGGTTCCATTGGTCTTTCTGTCTGTTTTTGTTCCAGTACCATGCTGTTTTAATTATTATGGCTTTGTAATATAGTTTGAAATCAGGGAGTGAAATTCCTCCATTTTCTCTCTGTTTAGTTAGGAGGGCTTTAGCTATGCGAGGTTTTTTGTGGTTCCATATGAATTTCATCAGTAGTCGATCTATTTCTTTGAAGAATGTCATTGAGATTTTTATTGGAATAGCATTGAATCTGTAAATTGCTTTTGGTAGGATTGCCATTTTGATAATGTTAATCCTTCCAATCCATGAGCAGGGGAAGAGTACCATTTTAGGGATTATGTTGAATTCATATGTTGCTTTGGATAAGATGTCCTTTTAACACACTGTTTGCGGGTAGTTTTTATCGCGCGCTAACAAGTGGCGCGGGCCATTTTTGCTAATTTTTTAAGTATAAAAAAGTATAAAAATAAACATATTTATATGTTACCCGCATTCTACCGCTAGTCTATAAAAAACATATTAATATGTGTCCCACGCTCTACTACCAGTCAACGTAAAACGTATAAATACGTTTCCCGCATACAATGTGTTAACTATGTTAATTCTTCCAATCTATGAGCAGAGACTCTTTCTATTTCTCTTCTATTTCTGTTGATAGTATCTTATAACTTCCATTGTATAGGTACTTCACCACCTATGTATTTAATTCTTTTTGATGTGATAATAAATGGGACTGTTTTCTTGATTTCTTTCTCTCCTAGCTTGTTTGCATATGGGAATAGAATTGATTTTATAGTCCACCACTTTACTGCACTGATTTATTTGTAGTAGTTTTTGAGTGGGATCTTTAGAATTATCTGTATTATCTCATTGGCAAATAGTAATAGTTTTACTTGTTTCCCTACTTCTATTCCCTTTACTATCTTCCCTAATTTCTCTATCTGGGATTATGTTGAAGAGTAGTGGTAAAAGTAGATATCCTTGATTTTTAGCTGACTGAAAAATCAGAGTAAAAGCTTTTAGTTTATCACCATTTAGTATGGTGTTAGCTGTGTGTTTATCATATAAGGCCTTTATTATCTTTAGGTATATTCCTTCTATTCCCATTTTGAGTGTTTTTTATCATAAATGGGTGTTGAATCTTATCATATCCTTTCTCTACCTCTATTAATATATTTTTTATTTTTGTGGTAAATTACACTGATTGGTTTGCATATATTGAGGCATTTCTGCATTCCTTATAATTCTCTCAATGGTGACTTTATCAACATTTAACATTTTTACCAAGTTAATTTTTTTTTTCTGTTTTGGATTATGAATTTGGTATCATGATTAAAATTTTTCTCAACCCCAAGTCATGACTATTTTCTCCTTTGTTTTCTTGTAAAAATTGTACAGTTTTGTAATTTTCATTTTGAGTTAACTTTTACATAAGGTGTAAGATTTAGACTGGAGTTCTTTGTTAAAAAAATTTATAGACAGTTGTTCTATAATCAATTGTGGAAGGCGTCCTTTCTCCATTGAAATGTCTTTGCATCCTTTGGTGGCATAATATTGGTGTGAGGTGTGGGGGGTGAAAGAATTCATCAGAGACAGAGTGGAGATCAGGGAAGGCAGATTTATTGAAATACCCTGCAAAGGAGCAGAGGGTGAGATGGGAGATATCATATGCATGGAAAAAGGGATTTGAGGTTCTCTTTTAGGCTCCATTTTTGCGAGCTTTCTTACTTGGGGTTCCAGTTTGCATCAGTTATCTGCTGTGATGTCTGGTCTTGGGTGCTGACCTTTAACACAGAATATATCCTGGCTCTACTTCTGCATTTCTGGAGCTAGGCTGATTTTTCTGTCTTGGTGGTTGGCCTTAAGACCCAGTTCCCATGGCAGCCCTATTGATTCCCTTATCTTTTCAAGCCTCCAAAACTTACCTGCAGTGCAAGGAGTAGGGGCTTAGTTTTTAAGATTATTAAATGATTCTCACCAACACATCCTTGTCAAAAATCAGTTGAGCATTTTTGTGAAGATCTATTTGTGGGCTCTCTGTTCTATTGATTGGAGTGTCTATCCTTTTGCCATTTAACCTTGATTATTGTAGCTTTATTTTAAGTATTAAAATTGGGTCATGTAAATACATTAAAATTTTTTCTGTCCCATTTCTAATACCTCTCCTTACCCTCCAGCAGGCAAGAGAACAAAGCCATATGCGTATCTGCAATAGTTATACAAAATCTGATGCCAGCAGGTAAAGTCAGCCTTTTCACATCCACTGGTGATCAGGGAACCAGATGAAAATTATTTAACAATGGTACCCAGACTTTGCATCTCTACAGTGCATTCTTTAGGAAGAAAGAGATAGAAATCTTGCATTGCTTTCCTCTCGCATTAACATATCTTTAGATGGGACAACTTAGAAGTCCCTCCTATTAAGAATAATTACATTTTCTTAATGTCAATGACTCACTGTTTGCACCTATATAAATGAAGTTTAAACTCGTGTTTATTGGGACAGCTCTCACAGTAAAACCTGTGGGGTTGCTTCTCAAGTTTGAAACCTCACTGTGATTATCTAATAAACTATTTGTCTATCATCAAGACTTTATTTTACAGATGTGTGATTCCTCTAAATTTATTCATTTTCAAAATTGTTTCAGTTATTCTATGACTTTTCTCTTTAGATATAAATTTCATTATTTTTTTTATCCAGGAGGATCTGACTTTTATTCTTAAATTTTATTAAAGAAAAGGAAGGAAATTGTTCTCCAGTAAGAAAGAGTTGTAGATAAAGAGCAAAGGCATGGCTGTGAGTGAAATGATGGGACTACATTTGGGGTGTTCCTGCATTTTTTTTTAACTGATTTTTTTTAATTTTGTGTAGAAGAACTGGGGTATAGGCCAGAGGTGGGGGTAGGGTGAGAGGATTCACCAGAGACAGTGGGGAGCAGAACATGCAGATCCACCAAAATATACTGCTAAGGGGAGCAGAGCGTGAGACAGGGAGGTCTGTGTGCCATGTGGGTCAGCTCCCTGGAGAGGGATCGAACTCAGGTCATCAGGGTGATAGCACTGAGACTTAACCCCTACCTAGGCCACCAGGGAGGTCCCTAGAGTAGGTGCCAACAAGATGGAACACTCAAGAGGGACAGAGTTTAGAAGAATTTATATATATATATATATATATATATATATATATATATAAATATATATTTATATGTATATTTATTATATATTATATAATTTATTATATAACAGACAGAATTATATAATATATTTATTATATATTATATATAATATAAATATATAAAGATTTATTTATGTATACAAGTTGGGTGTAGGCTAGAGTTGTTGGGGGTGGGGGTGAGAGGATTCACCAGAGACAGGGTGGGGAGCAGAACAGGCAGATTGACAGAAATACACTGGTGAGGGGAGTAGCAGGTGAGACAGGAGAGGTCTGCTGCGCCATGTGGGAAGCTCCCTGGCTGGGTATTGAACTCGTGCTGCAGTGGCCCTTGATAGCTTCATAGTGCCAGGGAGGCCCTATTAATTATATTTTGTTACATTTATCTGAGTGCCAGAAAGAGAGAGAGAGAGGAAAAATCAATAGATAAGAAAATATCTGGAGAATAACGATTTTCCCCTAAATAAGACATAAGCTCTCAAATTGAAAAGGTACATAAGGTGTTGAGTAGGATAGAATAGAGAAGCATCTATATGTTAATTTAAAATTTTATGAGTCATTTTAAAAAAGATCAATATTTTAACTCAAAATTTCTAAAAACTTCCAAAGAGAAAAACGGATAATGTACAAAGAAACAGGAGTCATATTGACACCAGTATCATAACAGAAATAATGAATACAAAAAATAGGTTTGCAAGTGAGAGGAAAATAACTGAATCTAGAATTGTTTAAACTGCTAATCCACTATTGAAATATAGGTGTAAAATGGGGTATATTCCATTATTACAGACCTCCAAAAATTTGACCCTCAATAGATTCTTTGAGAAAATATTTCAGCAAGAAATCCAAGAAGATGCCATAGATTTGGGAGGTAATGATGCTCCAGTAACTTATTATGTAGTTCATTGATATCGAAACAAGCAGTGACTTAAGTGTTAATCCCAAATTGAAATGTGAGGTGAGAACGATGTGGTTGAGGGTGGCGGGTTGGACTGGAGAGACCACACGGGTGTACATGCTAAGATGCTTGCTCTGTGTCTGGGAAGCTGTAGTTGTTGAGAAGATTTAGACAAATAGAAAGAAAACTCAAGGGGTTTTAACAAGTTAGGGGGGACCTCCAGAAGAATAAAAGGGGAGGGGAGTCCAGCAACATGGTGATAGGGTGAAGATGCCAGGCTTGCCTCCTCCACCTATTCACAACTACAGAACACCTAAACAAACATGACTCCAGAATGACAAATGGATCACTGTTATACCATCAAGAGTGACAGCAAGGCAGAAGGAGGTAGGAAGATTTAATTAAACTGTGTTTGGAGCAGTATCAGGGCGTCACAACCTGTGAGAAGAAGGGGCCGCTGCTGGACAGAGCCCCTCTGCTGTTGTTGACTCAAGAGCATGTGCCCACACCGGGGCTTTAAACCTAGGGCTATTAATGATACCCTCACCGAGGATGCACGTATCTCCTCCTGCAGTTTACAGACAAGTGGTTCCAGCCTGTCCATGATGTCGAGTAGGCATAGGTGTGGAGTTGGGGAGTTTTATAGAAAACAAGTCAAACTGCAAATCTGAGATACAGGTGGGCAAGTGTCCTTCTGTTCTCTCACCTACTCTTACTACACGGAGCTGCTGGCACACTGCTGGTGTCTGACATTACAAGCTATGAAACCAACCACCCGACTGCACAGCTAGAGGACAGCCAGCAGCATGCTTGCTCCACACCATGATCACGTTGGTCAGGGATAAGAGTGACTTCAAGTTCTGCAGGGACATGAAGAGAGGAGAGGTCTTTGCCTGGGAGCTAGGATTTATAGTCACAGAAACTTCAGCCAAAGCAACCTGCAATGTTGAAGAGACCTTCATTAACACAAGGAAATAGACAGGAAGGTCCAGCAGAGTTTATTTGATGTCCACAGTGAGGCAAATGGCATCAAGACTGGTCCCCGATGGTGTAATTTCAACTTTGTGGGATCTAGCATCTCCTAGCGGAACTCTGGAGACATAGCGTCCAATTCTGGCAGCTGCTGAAAATCCGGCTTTTTTTTTTTTTTTTCCTTCCTGAGCAGCTTTCAGATCAATAGGCTTAAATAATGAGGTCTAACTTGCTATGGCTCAGAAAAACCTCTTTTCAAAGTGTGATGTTTTGACTCCCCCCCCCCAAATTTATTTGTTTATTTATTTATGCACAAAAGAACTGGGATTTAGGCCAGAGGTGCGGGTGTGAGAGGATTCACCAGAGACAGATTGGGGAGCAGAACAGGTGGATCTACTGAAGTACACTGCAAAGGGGAGCAGCAGGTGAGGTAGGAGAGGCCTGTTGAGCTATGTGTGTTAGTTCCCTGGCTGGGGATCAAATTCAGCCACAGCGGTGAAAGCATTGAGACTTAACCCTACACCCCCAGGGAGGCCCCATGTTTTGCCTTTCTACTTAAAAAGACTTTCTTCAGCCATGTGTGCATTCCCTGTAGGTTAGGTCTCTTTTTAGTCTCCTATTTTAATTTATGCACTGTTAGCATCAAAGCTGATTGTCATGGCAGTTCAAGCACAAATACTTTGTTTCATAAGCATACACAATTTTCTGCCCATCAAGATTTAGTAGCAAGGTTCTAGCACATTCTATTTGAGTACTAGAGATTACTGTGATCTAGATAGACTTTAGACCATCAATCCTCTGCTTAGAAATTTCACTGAGTTTTTTACTTCCTTGTCTTTGGGGTCTGCTTGACACTTTATAAGAATCCTTGCAGAAGGCAGTTCCTTCTACTTGAAATTCTCAGAGAGGCCGAATACTTCTTCATCCCATTGCTAGTTTCTCTGTCTTAGAGGAACAACAAATGAATCATGAAGCATTTCATGCTTCAACAAACTCTTAGCTTGTCACCCTGTCTGAAATTTAATGTCTCTAAGATGTCAGAACTCAGCATGGACAGCACCGGAAGGGACACTGATTCCTTTGCTGAAGCATGAAATGCTTCACTAATTCATGATTCATTTTGAAAGCCATGGAGTTGATCCTGGACCTACGACCACTTATTGTCATTACCTAAAGAAAGCAGTCTTCCCCGGTTCGTTTTGTTTCAGGCACCAGACCAAAAATTTCAGTGTCTTTATATATATACATTTATATATATATTATATATGTAAATATATATATAAATGTGTGTGTGTGTGTACACACACACACATACACATATTTTTAAAATTTGTATCGTTTACATTATTTCGTATTCCCCCTTCCACTGCACTGAGGTCTCACGAATATTTCTAATTTTGTTGTTGTTGATGATGTATTGTTTCATATAAGCATGTAAAATATACCCAGGGACTATACTGGCGGAGGGCGTGCATAGAGTTGGCGTGTAGGGAAGGAGATAGAGCACTGCGGGACTACAGGGATAAGGGGGCAGCTGATGATTGGTGGCTTGAGCCTGTGACTTTCAAGTGAGAATAGTTGAAGCCTGAGCTGGTGTGGATGGCCAGATCTCATCGCCGCATCTCTCTACAGAGAGGTTATTATGTGCAGCCTATGGGTGAGAGAGATGAAATACCTGCCTTATCCCTGCCCGCAACCAAGGCCAAGACAACAATCAAACTCGCATTAACCGGAGGTAGAGGCCCCTGGATGGTAACAACAGGAGCAAGAGCCCGAGGCTAAGTCTCCATACTTGAAAGGTAAAGAAAACAATTTTGTTTGTTGCCCTTTCTGAAATATGATGTCTCGCAGACATCGGAGATCAGCATGGACAGCACCAGAAGGAACACTGAGGAGATTCATGATTCATTAAACAAGAGGCGGGTGGAGACAAATGTCTGGAGGTTGTGGTCTCTGGGGTGGCTGCCAGCTGATCTTTTGTATTGTTGTTGCTCGTTGGCTAGTGGCCCTGGAGAGGGGAGACCTGAGCGATGTGGAGGCACACAGCCTTGATCAAGGGGAAATCTGTGTGGAAGAGCTGGGGTATCCCAGCTGATGGGTACCCAGTGAAAAGAACAAGAACTGTGTGCTGGGCAATGGTCCCACTTCCCTACCCCTTGGGATTGATACTGACCTAATGAACATAGATGCAAAAATCCTAAACAAAATCTTAGTGAATCACTTACACAATACATGAAAAGGATCATACATCATGACCACGGGATGCAAATTAATTCAACATCTGAAGGTTGATCAATGTAATTCATGCCATCAACAAAGGAAAGATAATAATCTTATGATCAGATCAATAGAGATGGAGAAAGCGTTTGATAAGATTCAATATTCATGTGCAAAACCCCCTCAAAACGGGTATAAAGAAACATATCTAAACATAATAAAGGCCCTATATGACAAACCTGCAGCAAATCATACTCACTGGTGGAAAAATGGAAAACTTTTCCTTTAACATCAGGTACAAGGCAAGGCTATTGACTCTCACCCCTACTCTTCAATGTAGCATTGAAAGTCCTAGGTAGAGCAATTAGGAAAGAGAAAGATAGAAAATGTATATAAATTGGGAAAGAAGAAATAAAACTATTACTAATTACAGAAGAGGTGATAATATACATAAAATACTAAGGACTAGAGTAAAAAGTTATTAGAAACAATAATTAGTGCAGTAAAGTGGCAGGTTACAAAATCAATTTACAAAAGTCTTTTGCTTCCTTATGTATATGTAATAAACTAGAAGAAAAAGAAACCACAAAAACAATCCCCTTTACTGTCATATCAAAAATATTTCTATACCCAGGAATAAGTTTAAAGAAGGAGCTTAAAGAAGAAGGACCTGTACAATGAAAACTCTAAGATATCATAAAAAGAAATAGAAGAGACAAAGGAATGGAATGATACTCCCTGTTTATGAATTAGAAGAATTAATATTGTTAAAATAGCCAACTTATAACAGTACTATACAGATTCAATGCAAACAATAGTATTCTTGAAAAAGAACAAATATTACTAAGATTTATATGGACTAGAAGAGACACTAACTAGCCAAGTCAATCCTGACAAAACTGGAGCAAGAATGGAGGTATTACACTCCCAGACTTCAGTTGTACTATAAAACAGTTATAGTCAAAACAGAGTGGTATTGAAATGAATAGACACACACACTGGTAGAATAGAGTTGAGAGCTCAGAATAAACTCACATTACATGGACAGTTAATCTAAGTCAAAGGAAGAAAGATTACATATAGAAGAAAAGAAAGTCTCTTCAACTAATTGTATTGGGAAAACTGGATTGCAACATGTAATAGAATGAAATTAAGTCACTATTTCACAACCATATAAAACATTAACTCCAAGTGAATTAAAGACTTGGATGTAAGACCTGAATCCATAAAATACATGGAAGAAAACTTAAGCAAAACACCCCACATTGGTGCCATGGATATCTTTAGGGATTAAACACCAATAGCAAGGGAAACAAAAACAAAAATAAGTGGAATTACCTCAAACTGAAATGCTTCTGCACAGCAAAAAACACAACAAAACAAAACAAAACAAAATAATTAAAATGACAACACACTCCCAAATGGGAGAAAATATTTGCACATCATAAATCTGACAGGGGCTTATCTCCACGATCTACAAAGAACTCAAATGTTATCTGCATTGCTGGGTACTTTCCTAGGGTAGATTATTTGAAGTAGGATTTTGATCAAAGAGTAGGCAAACTTTCCCCTTCACCTTTTATTTTAAAGATTTTATTTATTTTTGCATACAAGAACTGGGGTGTAGGCCAGAGGTGGGAGTGGTAAGGGAACTCACCAAAGACAGAGTGGGGAACAGAGCAGGCGGATCCACTGCAATCGAACCCAGGTCATCACAGTGACAGCACTGAGACTTAGACCCTAGGCCACCAGGGAGGCCCCTCCCCTTCACATTTTAGAGCCAACCTGTTCTTCTAAGATACTGGACCAAGTTATACTCCTTCTGTGGTGCAGACAGTATGCTTATCCCAATCACTTCTGGCCAGTGGTGAATGTGTTCAGTGCTTTTGATTTTTGCCAATCTGGTAGACATAAGAAATGTCCTTATATATATCCTGAATATAAATCCTGTGGCTATTTATAAATTTTGTAAATATTTTTTTCCTGTGGTTATTTATATCTTACAAATATTTCCCCTAGCATGTCACATGTCATTTGATGCTTTTTTTTTCTGTAGAGATTTCTAATGTTCAAGCAATCAAATCTGCTATTTTCTTTGATGGCACTGAAGTTTGGTTGTTGTGTTGAGGTGAATCATTTCTACTTCTTTATTTATAAAACTGACGTTCTATTTTTAAAAAGTTTTCTGTGCATTGAAGCAGTTGTGGAAAAGATCTACTTTCCAAAATCAAGCCCACTTTGGGTTTAGGACCAGGTTCTAGCTATCGCACGGTCTGCACATGGATGCTTACATGTTACAGGAATCCAATATGGCCACAGTAGTCTTGATAACAAAAGTCATTTTTTCCACCTTTAGAAACCTACATGGGAACAACTTTATCCAACAAATCTCAAGCTACTGTGTATGTGAATGAACATTCCCTTTTTTTTATACCTGAATGCTGTACATCTATTTTGTATTGTATATTATGTTTGGTTATTTATGCTTTGATTTCATAGTAACTTCTCATGTTATAGAATTGATTTGCATTGAATACAAACTGTAAATAAAAAGAAATTACTGAAAAAAAA
>PVIJ01025673.1:0-10284 GCA_004024925.1 Scalopus aquaticus
GGTTAGGGAGGTGGTGGGAATGAGTTAGAGAGGACAGAAAGGCTTTGGATTCACTACTACCATTTCTTTACTATGTGACTTTGAACAAATTAGTAAACTATGAGCTCACTTTTCTCAAGTGTAAAATAATATCTGTACTAAAGTTTGTGAAATAGCAAGAACTCAGTAAACATTAGTATTCTTTACTTTGGTGTTATGCTCACTCAAAACTGGCCCTGCTTTAGTTTGTGGTTCATCCTCTGAAAGAAGTGTGTGTGTGTGTGTGTGTGTGTGTGTGTGTGTGTGTGTGTGTGTAAAATCTTTGAATACATGGCAAGTTAGCCTGTTCTTCCTGGGTGGAACTTCCCTTCCAGGCCTTTAAATGAAGGCCAAAGTCGATGGGGTGTGCTGGAGAAGGTGAAGTCTGAGTCGAGCGAAGGTTGACCTCTGGACATTTGTGGCCTCGTCACCTTGGGCTCACAGTCTCCAAGAGGAATTGGCCTCTCATCTCTCTCCCCAGGGTCTGCTTTCTGATGATCCCACCCTGCCATTCCTCTGCCCTCCAATGCCCACCCTCTTCTCTGACTTCCGTTGTCTTTCTAAGCCCTTGGCTAGTCAACCTTAGAACATATTTTAGGAGTGGGGTGTTGGCATTTCCAGGGACTGTGGCATAATTTGCTTGGATGCAGTTGGTCCAGGGTCATTTTCCCCTGAAAGCTAAATGGTCACCTTGGTCAATATTTAGCTAGTGTTCCCTTAAATGATTTCTCCCAGTTAATGAGTCATGTGACATATTAGTTGAGGACTTTCACACCCCGCAGGTAAGCAGGGGTGGTAAGAACTGGTAATCCTGAATTTGCATTGAGTTATATAGGCTATACAGTAAGGCATTTGCTTAGCACAGCTTTGTGACTCTTAGATCCTAGTTACAATAGTAAGTTAGTGGGACAAGGGATAAAACACTTGGAGAATAGCCAGATGGTTGCCTCCATGCCTGTTTTTCTCTACATCCCTCCTCTCTACCTCAGGAAGCTCTGTATTCATTCATTTATTCATTTGTTCATTCATATTCTCTCTTGCTCCCTCACTTCTTCTCCTCTCACCCCCTCCCTACTTCCCTGCCTTCTTCCTTTCCTTCCTCTCCTGTAGCCCTAATTCCCAAGTTGTGTGCTGGAACTCCCCTTAAAGCAGATTTACGGGGAGGCAGTACTATAGGATATTTTATTTTTTTTAAGATTTATTTATTATTTATGCATATGAGATTTGGGGTGTAGGCTACAGGTGTGGGGGGTGAGAGGATTCATCAGAGACAGAGGGGGGGAGCAGAGCAGGTGGATCTACTGAAGTACACTGCTGAGGGTTGCAGCGGGCAAGGCAGGAGAGGTCTGCTGCATCATGTGGGTCAGCTCCCTGGCTGGGGATCGAACTCATGCTGCAGTGGCTGCTGATAGCTTCATAGTGCTGAGACTTAACCCCTTGCACCACCTGGGAGGCCCACTATAGGATATTTTAAATGTTTGAAGGCAACACAGCAATATGAGACATTTATCAGATATCGTGTAACCTACCAATTGAGGTAGTTCACAATTTCAGCATCAAGTGATGCTACATTTCTTCTGATGATATCGTAACTTTGCGAAGTTGCATATTGTGGCCATTGCTATGATGAAAAGCAAGCCTATATAAGAGATCAACGTAGTAGAGGAGATGCAGGTGAGGTGCCCAATACAGTTCCAAGGTTTGGGATATTGTGCAGGGCTCAGCAGGGGCATGTACCCCCTTAGTAAATAAATGTGAGCCTTGAAGAATGAAACAAAAATGTTTTCTTTCAATTTATGTGTATTAATTGCTCAAATGACTATTAAATTGTTTGGACATAAGTACTTATTAAGTTGTCCCATAAAATGAGACTATTAATTCTTTTTGTCTGTGAGCTCTTCCTGAAAAGCATCCCTGAGACACTAAGGGCACCATGAGCTGAGAACATCTGAGAAACTGTTATTGCCAAAAATGAGCTATCCTTCCCCTCCCCCATCGGATCTCCTGTCAACAACAATATTCTTTCTCAAATTCACCCCAGCCCTTAAATCTCTCTTCCCTTATCCCAATTCCTTTTCCCAGTTGACAGATGAAGTTTCACTGATTCTTAAAAAAAAAAATTGAAAAGATGGCTTTATCTAACTTGACTATCACCCACTCCGAGGTGTCCCTCTCTTCTCCTCTTCTGCCTCTCCTTCCTTTCTTGTCTTCCTTAGAATAAGCCTTAGCTCCACCACCCTTTACCTCTTCCATCAGTCTCATGGTCCTAGAGAATGGCTTCTTCCCCTGGCACTGTACTCACTCACTTCTTTTCAGGGTCACCGCCATGTTCCAAAGAGTCACATAAAGGCTCTTTTCAGTCATGGTTTATTTGCCCACCACCTTCTGAAGGTTTGTTCTTGCATTATTCCCATGGCCTCACCACATCTCGGCATACTTCTGGGCCCCCTGTTGTGTCCTCTCTGCTGCTCATTCCTTGACATCTTTTCTCTGCTTCCTACCTCTCTTATCTTCTTCCCAGACTGCATTTCCTCTGATAGTGAGCTCATCTTCTCTATGAACATAAACTGCAAATGACCTCTCTCCTTCCCAGCAGGCAAAATCTGTCACTGCCCCTGTCCATCAAGTTACCTCCTGCCCCTATACAGCCAACCTGTATTTTCTGTCCACCCAAGGAAGTTGTCCTCTATATTCTTCTTAGCACCTCACTGGTCATTTATTGGTTCTTTGGAACATTCTTCGCCATCTTCCCCCAGGGTGTCTCACCTGCACATCTAATTTCAAGCCACCTTTTTCTTCCTTTGTCATCCTTTGTGCATATTCAGTGGCCATGTTAAACAAAAATATGTTCAAAACCTGTCTTTGTGTTCTCCTCTTTCTGTTTATCCTACACTGGTTAAGATACTAATTACCTTCCCCTCAAATAACTGACCCCACCACCTTCAAATTCTCCCTGGTCTCACCCCACTTACAATACACAGTGCTGCTCACTCCCCAAGTGGAAGTACAACGTAGCATGTCTCTGGCTCATCCTTTGTCCCAGTGTAGGTCTTTAGTGACTCCCTAGTGCCTAACAAGCCCACATGCCTCATTCTGGCCTCTCTCCTGTTTCTTGTGATTTGACCTTGACTGACTTTTCCAACCCAGCTCCAGTCAATAACCTATACCGTAGTCACTGAGTCTGAGGTCTCATAGTCCCCAGCCTGATGCTTTGGCTCCTGCTGGCCCCTGTTTGTAGAACATCTCCACCTCTCCCAAACTTTTCATTAGTTTTAATAATGTTGATGGCTCACCTTGAGTTCCTTGCATAGAGCTTTTGGGGGGCCCAACCCTCCTGTCCACACCATGCTTAAGATGCTCCTTGAAAATACAGTGTCTCACATGCTCCTTGAAAATATGTGTCTCACATATTTTTGCATCTCTGCGACGTCTGGCATTATATTTCACCACATAGTAGGAATGTAGTAAACAAGAGTTTGAAATGTACTGTACTTTCCAGAAGTAGTCTCGACTTTGACCTCCCTGGAACTCCTACTTACATGTTATGAAAGGACCAGTAGATCTGTAATGAGTTTGGTCTCTGAAATGGAAAGATGCAATCCAAATGCCTTCGTTCCCCTGACTTACTAGCTAGGGATTTTTTTCCCGCTATGTAATTAATACACATAAATTGTAATGTTAGAAAATAAATATCAAGGGAAGAATAAAACTTGAGTATAATAAATTCACCTAGAAATAATAGTCATATTTGGTGTATTAACTGCCAGAATAATTTCTTTACATATATGTGAAAGATACATATTTTAAAACAAAAGTAGGATTATATTTTACATATTCATTTACAACTTCCCTTTATTGCTTTGGAATGCTATATATACTGGAAGGAAATAAATTAATAAGAAGTACATTATTTTATATTAGGTATTATATTATTCATTCTTAAATGTTTAATTTTTTAAGTGTATGCTACATCTTGTAGGAACTACGCTACATCCAGGAAATTATCTAACAAGTCGTCCATGGCCTCGTGCCAGTGTGCCGAGTAGTAAAGGTTCATGAGATAAGTGCAGAAATGACAAGTGAACCTTCATAAAATGTAAGGGAATGTAGCTTTTTCATACCTAGTAGGTCATTTTAGAAGCTGTTTTTAAAATAAGAATATCACATGTTAAATGCTCATCTTAACAGAAGTAACTACTATTAAAATCATTCCACATTTTCTACATGCATGTATGTCCCCCCCCCTCCAATAAGGCTTTTCACATAAATGGGAAAACACAATCTGTATTACTTTTCTTAGAACATTTTTCATTCCAAGTAGACAGTATGTGTGTGTGTATGTGTGTGTACAGACTTGGATTTAAAAGTCACATTTTTTGATGAACAATTTACAGATAGTAACATCGCCCTTTTTAGTGTAGAGTTCCGTGAGTGTCGGTGAGTATGTCTAGTCTGGTAATTGTCCCCACTGTCAAGGTAAAGAACAGTCACATCTTCCGGACAAGTTACTTCCTGCCCCTTTGTAGTAAATCAGTCCCACCATCCCCACTTCCTAGAAGCACTCATTGAATTTCTGTTTTAATATTTAACCCTTTTGAGAAATAAAAGCACAAAATGGAATTATAATTTAGAGTCTCACTTCTTTTATCATAATGTAGATGAACTCTAGCTTTGGTGTTGCATATATAGAAGTCCTTTCCTTGTTATTGCTTGGTAGTATTTCTTTCTGTGGATGTACCAGTAATTTGTTCATAAGTTGGGAAACATTCAGTAATTTATAGATTTTGGTTATTATGAATAATGCAACTATTAACATGTGTGTGCTTTTTTGTGTGTGAATGTGAAATTTGTGTGTGGACATATATATTTTCATTTCTTTTGAGCAAATACCTAAGTGTGTGATTGCTTGATCTCATGATAAATGCATGTTTAACTCCATAAGAAATTGCCAAACTTCTTTCAAAGTGACTGTACTATCAATAATTTCCATTGTAGTAAGCAATGTACGAGAATTCCATTGGTTCTGCATACTTACCAGAACTTGAAATTGTCTGAAGTCTTTGTTGTAAATTTTGCTATTACAGTAGGTTTGTGGTGATATCTTACTGTGATCATAGTGTGTACTAAAGATGGCTAAGGATGTCAACCACCATTTCGGGTGCTTATTGCAATTGATATATCTTCTTTGATAAAGTGTCTGTTCACAAAGTGTTGCTCACTTTTAATTGGGTAACTTAATTTCTTTTTACTGAATTTGATTTCTTCTTTTTTTTTTTAAAGATATATTTATTTATACATACAAGCTGGGGTACAAACCAGAGGCGTGGGGCGGCGAGAGGGTTCACCAGAGACAGAGTGGGGAGCAGAACAGGCAGATCAGAAATACACTGCTTAGGGGAGCAGCGGGCGAGGCAGGAGAGGTCTGCTGCACCATGTGGGAATCTACCCGGCTGGGTGTGGAACTCACATCGCTGCTGCCGACAGCTCCACAGTGCAGCGCTCAACCGCTGCACCACCAGAGAGGTCCAAGTTTGATTATTCTTTATGTAATTTGGATAAATGATTTTTTGTCATGCGTTTATTTTGTAAATATTTTAGCCCAGTCTGTTACTTGCCTTTTCATTTTATTAATAGTAGTATCTTTTAAAAAGCTAAAGTGTTTCATTTTCATGAAGTCTAATTTATCAAATTTTTTTCATAGATGGTACTATTGGTTTGATAGCTAAGACATCTTAGCTTATCAACTTATGCTTTCTGGAACATATTTTACTGGGGTTTTGACTTTCTTTATATTAAATATACAAATAATTTTGGTGGTAACTAATAGCTTAATAGTATGGACTCCAAGTCGTGAATGTGACATCTCTGTTTATTCATTTAAATCTTTGAGTTCTTCCATTAGTACTTGTAGTTTTCAGGATATAAATCTTGTTCATATTATATTTATACATAGTTTTTTTGTGTTTTGTGTCACTTCAAATGTTACTCTTAAATTTCAATTTCCAATTCATTGCTAGCTTGCAGAAATATAATTTTTGGTGTGTCTTAGCTAAAAATATTTTTGTTAATTGAGATTTTTCTATGTATGATTTTCTATGTAGACAATCTATGACAGTTTAATTTCCAATTTCTACCAATGTAATTGTTTATTTTGATTTTGTGCCTTATTCCATGGCTTATTAAAACCACAGCACACAGACCACCTGAGTACCATGATGCCACGGTACTATGTTCAATGAAGGGAGAGCAGAGATCTTTACCTTGTTCTCTAAGTGGAAAAGCATGTAGTCTATTGAAATTAAGCATGAAATTAGCTATAGATATTTTGTAGATTGCTTTATCAGCTTGACTATTTTTCTCTACTTCCAGTTTGCTGAGAGTTTTTGTTGTAAATAATGCTAAGTTTTGTCAAATGCTTCTCTATTTGTTGAGGTGACTTTGCACTTTTTCTTCTTTAATCTGGTCATATGGGTAATCATATAATTTTTTTTAATGTTGAACCAATCTTATATTTCCAGGACATAAGTCACTTTGTCATGATATACTCAACTTTTAATATATTACTGATTTGACTTGCTAACATTCATTGAAGATTATAAAATCCATATTTATAGTGAATATAGTTTTCTGGTAAATATGTTCATCTGGTTTTTATTTCAGAATAATATCTTATTAAATGTGTTGAGAAATGTTCCCTCTTATTCTAACTTTATGAAAGAGTTTCTGTAGAATTGGCATTATTCTCCACCTGCATGTTTGGTAAAATTTGCTAATAAAGTCACCTGGGCCTGTATATTTTTGCTGGTTTTATTGTCATAGGTGTCAAAAGATTTCTAATTATACATTCAGTTTCCTTGACTAATATTGACCTATTGAGATTATGTATTTCTTTTTGGGTAAGTTTGGTAAATTTTTTCAAAGTGATGTCAATTCCACTTAAGTTGTTGAATTTAGAGGCCTAAAGTTTATAATTTTCTCTTACTATCCTTTTAATATCTGTGATATCTATATCACTAATACCCTTTTATTTGATACTGGTAATTTGTATCTTTTTATTTTTCTTGTTCAGTCTGATGAGAAGTTATCAATTGTATTGATCTTTCCAAGGAGACTTTGATAACATTGATTTTTTCATTTTTTAATTTTTTCCTTTACTTAAGCTTAAATCTATGTTAACTTTTCTTCAGCTGCCTTTGCTTTTAATTTGAAAGGTCTATTTTTCTTATTTCTTAAGGTTATAATTAACCTTAAGGTCATTAGGAGCCAACTTAGATTCCTAATTTTATAATTTTCCCTTAAATGTAAATATTTATTCTTATAAATTTCCCTTGACTCTGTAACTGACTTACACAATTTAAGTATATATAATTGTGTATATATATATATATATTTTTAACTTTAATTCAATGATAACATTTTATATATTCTCTTATGACTTCCTCTTTGACCCATGTGTTCTTTATACCTACATATTTAGCTATATTCCAGGTTATTATTAGTTTAATTTTGTACAGTAGATAGCACATTTTGTATTAATTTTTTTTAATTTGCCTAGGTTTGTTCATGCTTCAAAATATGGATGTTTTGATCAAAGGTCAATATATTTATGAAAGATGTATTTTTGCTCTTGTTTCATATAGAACTTTGTCATATTAGTTGGTTGATATTGTTGTTCATGTCTTCTATTTTCATTCTGAGTTTTCTACTTATTTTATCGATCATTGAGAAAAGAGTGATGAAATCTCATTGAGTTATGAATTTTTTTTCTTCCAGCTTTATCTCTTTTTTACTCTACAGATTTTGAAACTATGTTGAAACTCTAATGGTGTAGGATTGTTGCGATTCTTGGTGAACTGACCTCTTTATCATCATGTGATATCTCTATCTGGTCAATATTCTCTTCTCTACAAGACAAGTGGGACTTGCTCAGTGATGATGCCTCACCCAACTGTGGGGGTCCTCTACTAGTACTGAATTGTCCCTTACCTCTCTGCCAGCTGAGTGCCTTTATTCCTTTACCCTTGCCCCAGATGCAGGGGGTATCCCTTGTAGGACAGAATTCGCTGCATAACCCTAGTAATTTAAGGCTTTTGTTCTTTTAGGAGAGAAGTCATTATAAGGATTTCTGTGCCTTTCTAACTGCACCACCCACTCCCCCACTTCCTTTCTCCAGGCTTGCACCACTGAGACCATCTTCCCTGAATTCCGGTTGTTCTCATCAGTCTTCCTCTGTGATCAATGAAATGCTGCTCTTGGAAAAGAGCAGGTGTGAATCCTCCTGTATATGCAGCTTTCAGGGGTTTATTTTCTTGAACAAACCTACTCTGGGCCTTTAGCAGTCATTGACATTTTTAACTTATTCTTACCCACTTGTATGGAGGTTGAAGATCATCATTTTGTAAATAACCCATTTTGTTTTTATCGATGCATAAATAATTTTTCCCCTACCTTTTATACCCTAGGTGGAAGCTGGATGTTCTAGTAATTCCTTTTTATTTTATAAAAGTGTTCACCCATGACAGATTGGAAATTCAATTCAAATTAATAACAACAACAAAATTTCTCTTTCACTGTGGATTATTTAAGAAGTATTGATCTATACATTTTAGAACTGATTAATATTTTCATCCTGTTACTTTCCCTGTGTTACCTTTTGGTATAATTAGATGCTTGGGTTTGTTTCCTGGCACTAAATCTAGCTCAACCAAAAGCTTTAGTGTGGTAGAATTTGGGGACCACATCTATACTCATCCTATTCTCTTCCTTTTTAAAAAAATACTTTATTGATGTGAAATTCATATAATAAAATTAATCATTTTAAACTGAACAATTCAGTAGCGTTTAGTATATTCACAGGTCTCTACTTTCAAACATTTCCATCATTCAAAGGTAAAATCCCTTACACATCAAGCAGCTTCTCCTTATTCTCTGTCTCCCCACCTCCTGGCAACCATGTGTCTTTATTCTATCTCTGTAGACTTGTCTCTTCTGGATATTTCCTTTAAATGTTATCTTTCACTGTACATGTATGTATGCTGCAATTAGTTTATACATTCACTATACACATGCTATCTGTGTATACCAAAATTCACTCATTTGTTTATGGTCATTGGACTGTTTGCATCTTTTTGGCTATTGTAAGTGGTACATCTATGAATGTGCTATAAATGTACTTGTGGGACTATCATTTTCCATCGTGGGTATATACTGAGGATCGGAATTGCAAGGTCATATGTTAATTCTGTGTTTAGCTTTGTGAGGAACCCAATAACCTCTTTTGACTCTACAGATTTTAATCATGTCACTGTTTGAGTTTCATTCTTCCCAGAGGGTCCTAACATTTCATTTATTGAAACAAGAAAGGCATGGAGGTCATTTTTTGACTATTCTCACATAGCTGCCTTCCTAACAGCTCTTAGGATGATATTTCAGGTCTCTTCTAACAATTTTATAACCTTTATGAATTGAAGCCATAATGTGACACAATATGGTTTGGCAAAAAGTAGTTGCTTTTCAATTTACAGATTCAACGCTATTCCAATAAAAATCTCAATGATATTCTTCAAAGAAATAGATCGACTACTGATGACATTCATATGGAACCACAAAAAACCTCGCATAGCTAAAGCCCTCCTAACTAAAAAGAAAGAAAATGGAGGAATTTCACTCCCTGATTTCAACCAAATTACAAAGCCATAATAATTAAAACAGCATGGTACTGGAACAAAAACAGACAGAAAGACCAATGGAACCGAATAGAATACCCAGAATTAAAGCCACATATCTATGAACAACTAATCTTTGACAAAGGAGCAAAGAAAATGCAGTGAAACAAGGACAGTCTATTCAATAAATGGTGCTGGGAAAACTGGACAGCCACCTGCAAAAAAATGAAGCTAGACTACTACCTCACACCCTGCACAAAAGTCAACTCAAAATGGATAAAAGACCTGGATGTAAGACCTGAAACCATAAAATATATAGAAGAAAATATAGGCAAAACTCTACATGACATACATCTCAGCAAAATCTTGAAAGACACATCCCTCAAAGCTAAGCAAGTGAAGGACAAGATAAACAGATGGGATTATATCAAAATAAAAAGCTTCTGTACAGCAAAAGAGACATTAACCAAAACTAACAGACACCCTACCAACTGGGAAAAGATCTTTGCACACAATGCATCTGATAAAGGACTGATAACAAAAATTTACAAGGAACTCACACAACTCAACAAAAACAAAGCCAACAACCCAGTCAAAAAAT
>PVIJ01025674.1:0-10286 GCA_004024925.1 Scalopus aquaticus
GCCACATTCCCGGATGAGCTTCTGGAGCGCGCCGCTTCTGCTGCTTAAGAAGCTCTCTGGATCCTGATCGCCGAGGTCTTCTTCCCTGGAGAAGAGGATGACCGTGTACTCGGTGAACTTGTCTCCAAAACAGCTCCGGAGGGTCCTCAGCACGGCCTCGTCATGCTCGGAGAAGGAGTTCACCGGGGTCACCAGCACGAAGGCGTGGGGGCCCGGGGAGGCGAGCCCCAGCAGCTGCGACCCGATGTCCCGGCAAGAGGAGACGTCCGGAGTGTCGATGACCAGGACTGTCCTGTCTCTCCACACTCTGCTCGCAGACTCACAACTCAGGGTCACAGGCTCGTGGCTGAACCTGGCATCGAAGGCGCGCCTGCGCAGAAGGCGGTTCCCCGCGGCGCTTTTCCCTGCGCCCCGCTTCCCCACGAGCAGCACCCTCAGCTCTGATGCCCGAGCATCCGGCTCACCTCCCGCCGCCGGCAGCCGCCGCTCCTGCAGCCCTGTGGGCAAGGACAGGTCAGAGTCTCTCCCTGCGGGCGACTATGGACCCTGGACGGGGTGACCATTCTCGTCCGTGGCCGTGGCCTTCCTGCCTGAACCAGAGCAACCCCAGGCCTGGTCAGCGCCCCCACTGGGTGGGCGCCTCACTCCCCATGCATCACACCTCCACAGGTGACCGTGCAAACCGCACTATGGACTGTCCCCTGCCCACCCAGGGCATAATGTCAGTTGCCATTACTGTAACTTTAATCATTATTCTGGAACATTCCATGTGACAGAGATCTCATCTGTCTTAGCAACTGCTGAAGTCACTTCTGGCGCAGAGCTGGCCCGGAACCAGCCTGCAGGCCCCCGGGGCCGGGACGCCTGAGCTAGCAGTGTGTGCTCCCCTGTGGGCCGAATCGCATCCCCTAGACAGGGGGAGGCTGCACCACGCCGTGCTGTGGGGGGCTGTGTCTGTACTGGCGCCCCTCACGTGCAGAGAGACCCCTGCCCCAGAGTTCTCCCTGGGGGGTGACCACAGCTTCCCCGCAGGAGGCAAACCCCTGGTGGGGCTGAGACCAGGAGCAGGAAGAGGCTGAGCCGGGAAAGAAGCCAGGAGAGGCAGGTCCAGCTCGGACGCCTGCCCAGGACCTGTGCCCTGCTGCCCCCACGATGCGTGTGAGGCGTCTCCTGGGGACAGGCAGGACCCCAGCCAGGTCTCGGGGTGCAGCTTTGTTCTGGCTATCAACATCATTTCCCACTCACTGTGATGCGGACCCAAGAACACAGGTGTGAGCTTAACATAAAGAGTCTTACCACAGGGACTGTCTCCTCTCTGAGATGCGGGCTCAGCCTCGAGATCCTACAAAGTGAAGGGGAGAGGGAGGCTCAGATATGAAAGTCCCGACGTTCTGCACAGTGAAGACTGAGCACAGGCACCCCGCGCAGAGCTGGGAGACGAGGACGTGGGGGTCCGGCCTCGGCCATATCCTCAGTGGCCCTCGTAGACCTGTCCAGAGTCAGTGCTGACACCCACCGCCCCTTCGGGGAGACTCCCCAGAAGTGAGCAGGGCATTGTGTTCCCACAGAGGGGCCCACACGTGCCGTGATTAAGGCATTTTTCCTGAAGCTTCTTCCTCCTACTGTTACAGCAATTTCTCGGGGAAACTCAGAGGTGGACAGAGGGAGATTTGCTTGTCACAGCGGCAGGCTCAGTGGGATCACTCCCAAAAGTCTGAGCCGCTGCTAGCCCGAAGGGGAAGGTTTTATACAGTTTGTATGTGCAAACCTTCTATGCTTGAGCCACAGCTGGCAGCGTGGGATGGGCTGAAGCTTTCCCCGTTTATCAGGAACTCTTCAGAGCACCAGAGGGGTCATGATAACCAAAGTGGGCAAGCTGCTCGGCGGCCTTAGTAGCCTCCGCTCCCTACTCTCTAACCAGCGGGCACGTCACCTACATCTTCCAGAGCGTCTGCTGTTCCTGGGCAAAGTCCAGAGTTCCCAGAGCTCTGACTCCCTGGAAGGAGACGCTGACGTCTGTGGTGTGTAGTTGGTGGGGGGGGCATCAAGCTCCCCAATGTCTCCTTCCCCTCGGCACCCCCAAGTGGAGATGAAGCTTCTTCTAACATGAGATCAGCATGATTTGGAACTCGCCGCCCTGGGGGGAGGGGGAGAGCCAGGCCCCCAGCAGGCGCCCCTCACCTGCCTGACTCAGGAGACCAAACACGCAGACACCGAGCTCAGACCCCGTCCCAGAGGCGGGGAGAGGCCTGGGCGGTGGGGGGCCGGCCCACAGAGAGGCCTCAACTCTGGTTTGGAAAGTGTGGGCCACAGGGGAGCTCCACCCCATACTTGTGGGGTCGCCGAGGAGGGTGGGGGGACTGGTGGCTGAGCTAGAACAAGCCCCAAGAGGCCGACGTGCAGAGGGCGTTAGAGGGGACCTGGACTGTCTAGGGGAGCCGGGGGGAGAGGGAGAGAAACAAGAAGAGGGCATTTTGCGGATCAAGGGGGAGAGGATGGAGTATTCGTGGGCGCTGCCAGGAGGGGCAGTTGGAGAAGGCTCCGCTGTATCATAACAAAAGCCCGAAGGTGACACACCAGCCGCCTCCTGCCCAGCCCTCAGTCGCGGCGCCCCCCACGCAGCACCGGCCCCTCACATGCGCCGTGTGGCCCTCAGCCCTGTCTCCAGCCCCCGCGAGCAAGGCAGGGCCCTGGGAGGCCCTCACCTGCGCTCCGCTGCTCCAGGCCCTGCCCCGCAGGCAGTATGGCTCCTGGTTCTCAGCCACCAGGCGCGTGACCCTGCGGAGGAGGTCCCCCCGCTGGCTGTCCCACTGTTCGCTGTCCTTGTTGTTGAAAGCGCAGTATCTGCCGCCACAGCGCCCAACCAGCTCCCCGAGACCGGCGTCCTGGTCGATGCAGTCTGCCAGGGCGCTGTCCCCCAGCTCGTCCTTCCGGGTGAAGACCACCACGGTGCGCTCCCTGATCCCAGCTCCAAACGCCTCCCAGGCTCCCCTCGCCGTCTCCTTGTCCTCGTCCTTAAAGTCGCCGACGCGGATCACCAGCAGCAGCGCGTGGACGCTGCCCCCGCAGAGCTCCACGCAGCGCTCCAGGTGGCCTCTCTGGTCTTGGGTGCCCGAGAGCGGGGAGAACAGGGCCGGGGTGTCAATGACCACCAGCTCCCGCCCTCCCATGGCCCCGCAGGCTCGCTGGCACTCCGTGGTCACCTGACACCCACTGAACTTGGACTTGAACACAGACGTGCCCAGAATACTGTTTCCCGTGGCGCTTTTGCCTGCGCCCCGCTTCCCCAGGAGGAGAAGCCTCAGTTCAGGCGGGGCGCCACTCTGCTCCCCGCCGCTCTCCAGACTCGGGATCTCAGGGCATGCGCTCCGGCAGGTGCTGTGGGAACAAAAGTGTGTATGAGTGCCCCGCACACAGAGCGAAGGCAGGAGCAGGGAGACAGGGCTCTCTTTCTGCAAGAGGGGGGTCCTCAGGAAAGGGGAGTGTCCCAGGACCCCACTCCCACCTCAAGCCAGAGAGAGCCAAGACGCCCAGGACTACGAATCCCAGAATGCCATCATCACCAAAGGAAGGATGCTGAGGACTGAGGGAGGAGTTAAGCAATGGTTTTGGGGATTTAAATAGCTGACCTGTGAGCTTGGAGGGGGGCTACTGGTCCCTGGGGCGGATTGATGAGAGTTTTCCTGAGTGGGCGAGCAGAGTACAGCTCAGAGAAACTGGTAGGACATTTTTACCAATTTATTTCTTTATCATTTCCACCGAGGCTTCACCCCAGGATTTGGGTATGAAAAGCCAGCATCAGCTCCTCTGGGAGGGACCCTGTTCCCCCCCGCCCCCCCCCCCCCCGGTCTGTGACGTGCACCAGAGAAGCCTTTTCCTTCTTTAAAGGTCACTGTTCTGCCAGGAGGGACCACATGGAGGCAGAGACGTGAAAAAGGATAGAAAACCACAAGCAAGTTCCAAAGTTGAAGAAATGCCAGAGTTGAGAGTCCTGCGCAGATTACTTAGTACAGATCTCTGGGGCCCAGCCCACACCTGCCCAATCAGAGCCTCAAAGGGAGGAGCCTAGAAAGTGGTTTTCACCCAGTGCCAAGTAG
Organism: Scalopus aquaticus; assembly: GCA_004024925.1. Classification (NCBI taxonomy): domain Eukaryota; kingdom Metazoa; phylum Chordata; class Mammalia; order Eulipotyphla; family Talpidae; genus Scalopus; species Scalopus aquaticus. The sequence continues at coordinate 4,098 of PVIJ01025674.1, forward strand.
CTGTCATGGTTGCCCCGATTTGGGAAGCGTTAGCCTACAAAGCACCAAATCGGGACATCGACATCTCAGCAACTCTGTACAGGAAACTCTGAGATGCTGTCTCAGGGCTGGGAACTCACACCCTCTGCCCTCCTTTAGGTACTCAGCTTAGGAGCCCCTGGACTGCAGCCCAGACTGAGATTCAGGCTCCACCTGCACCCACGGGAGCGCGGCCCCGTCTAGGAAACTCCCGCGGTGCCCCCTCCGACAGGCAGCCCTCCTGGCTCCAGGGAGATGGAAAATCCCCCACGGCAGTGCCCACCCCTGCTGGTCTCTCCCCGCTCCGGGATCTTCCCATCCCCTAAGAAACTAAACAGCAAATGAAGGACAGAGATGGGACAGGCAGACAAGAAGTGTGCGATGAGGCAGCGTCACAGGGCCTGGAGGGGACAGTCAGGCACCGCCCCACGGAGACTGCCCAGGTGAAGGTGACCAAAGTCCCCTCACCTGCCAGATCTCAGCACCTGATCACGCTGTCAAAGCCTCTTCACCTCTGCACCTCTGACCATAACGTATGATGGGATAATTCTCAAAAATTTGGTCTATTCAGAAAATTTTAAAGGAAACAAATCCCTCTATGACCCCATCATCCAGATGTAACTACTGTTGCTAAAATACTTCGCCCCCATGCAGTCACGTGTCACTGGGCAGCAGCCTGTCTCACATGGGGTATTCGTCATCAAATAGCCGTGGTCTTCCTAACTGCGATCTGGAAGCTACAGAAAGACACGAACGAAAGAGAGATCTGCCGTCTGCCATGAGCTGTGTCTGCATCTCTGTCACGCAGAAACAAGCATTTGGGGCATGTTTTCCTTATCGTAGAGAAGTTCCCGTTCAACCACGAGAAGTGTGAAGTGAAAGCTCATATTTGCTTCCCAGTGCTTCACTTTTCACGTGCTCTAGGCTCTTTGGACGAGCTCTCCTGAGGATGGACAGTTCAGTCTTTGTCCACGTCTCCCCCCGAGGTGTCACGTCGCTGCCCGACTGTCACACGGCTCCCTGTGTGTGCTCGACGGTCCTGTGTGCCCGGCAGAAGGAACTTTGCTGATTCTACACACTGAGCAGGTCTTCTCCCCACCTCTGGCTTATTTTTGGTTTCTTTAAATTGTCCTTTGTCTCACACCCAAATTAAGCTTTTTCATTCGTGATGAATCCATAATTTCCAGTTCAGTGACGTTCAGTCCACGGGTGTTCCCCACCCTTTATGATTTAAGATTTTATGTTTTATTTAAAGTCATTTTCTATCATAATATCAAAAAGCGATCCCATCTATCTTCGAGTGTCTTCCCCTTAACATGAGGTCTGGGATCCCTCTGGAGCTGGTCGCTCTGTGCCCGAGAAGCCTCCCGGAGGAAACGGGCTCTGCCCTGGGGTGAAGGTCTTGAGACAGACAGAAAATCTCAGCCCAGCCAGCGGTGCCCAATGGACAGACGTCACGAGGGAGGCAGGAGAGTGAGGGTGAGAACAGGAGACATGAGGCCAGAAGCAGAGGTCAGAGCGTGAAGGAGCTGAGCTCAAGCCACCCTCTCCCTTTGAAGATGGGGGGTCCCAAGCCCAGGGGGACGGCAGGACTCCCCACAGAGCCCCCAGGCATCACTGTCCTGCCCAGCACCCTGACTTTAGGACTCTGGCCTCCAGACCTGTAAGACAATTAATGTGGGAATTTTTAGCAACTGAGTGTGTGGCGGTTTGTTACAGCAGCTGTAGGAGACTGACACACGCTGTCTCCCGCTGCCCTCCAAAGAGGGTGCCCAAGTGACCCCGCAGCACCTGGGACGTGGACAGCGTGTTTGCTTGGGGCTGTGGGTAATACCACTGCTGTCTCAATGACAGGAGCAGACACAACTGGAGAGCCCCTTTGTTCCCTCCCCTTCTTGCATGGAATTTCTTTACTAATTAACTTTTATAAAATTAACCTTTCAAATAAATTCATAAGGAAAAAAATTCAAGTATTTCTTAGGAACCTATTGAAAAGGCCTTACTTGTACTCCTTCCCCAAACCACACAGAGGCAACAGGATCACCGGGCATTTGGGGCCTCCCTGGTGGCGCAAGGGGTTACGTCTCAGCACTGTGAAGCTATCAGCAGCCACTGCAGCACAAGTTCGGTCCCCGGCCAGGGAGATTCCCACATGGCACAGTAGACCTGTCCTGTCTCCCCACTGCTCCCCTCAGCAGTGTATTTCAGTCAATCTGCCTGTTCTCCCCACTCTGGTGAATCCTCTCACCCCTCCCCCACCTCTGGCCTAAACCCCAGCTCTTGTATGCATAAATAAATCTTTAAAAAAATCACCGGGGATTTGACTGTGACCGCTGAGATTGCAAATGTCCTGGGCAATGAGGCAGCGAGAGTCATTAGGCCCGTAGAGAGCAGAGCAGAGAGAGGAAGGACCCAGGGAGCTGCTGGTAACCCGGGACACCTTCCGTTAAATAAACACGGGACATCCTCATGATTCGAGAGCTCGTTATTCAAAGTATGACGCATAGATCGGAGAAACTGCCAACCACTGAGACTGTCATAAATGCAGCGTCTCAGGCCCCTCCCAAATCTGCTGAATCAGCATCTGTAATTTACAAGTTCCAGGTGATTCTCCTGAACACTCATGGTGGAGAAGCTCTGGTGTGTGACACCTTCAGCTAAAAACTGGCCCCTCAGTGGTTCCAAAGACACATAAAGAGCCCAAGTCTCCAGAACCGCTGACTACAAGGTCCCCTCCGGGGCTGCGCCAGCCCCAGCTGCCCACATTTACCCTGTCTGTTCTAGGGTCTCTGTTTGCCCATCAGATTTAGTCTGCTCCTGAACCAAAGTTCCTTCATCACTAAGACCAGTATGGCCCAGTTACTGTACTTTAAAATCCGATCTAGTTCTCTGACCAAGCAGGTCCCTTGTGGGCCAACGCTGGTGGAATCATGGCTCTTTAATCTTCTCTGGGATTTACAGTCACTGTCACTGTCCTCAGGAAATCTTGTCAAGCTGCGCTGAATCCACAGCCAAGTCTGAGAAGCGGTACCTTCTCCGCGTCCCCGCTCCCCACACGCACGGCTAACAGCTCTGACTGTGTTCTCGTTTCAGCCGTGACTTCCTCTGGCCATAGATGAAGAGAGACGACTACGAGATGTATAAGGCACCGCGGATGGGCTGTTTGTTCACTTACTCCCACTGTTGTTTCACTGTGGTCAGGAGAACCTCAGTATAAAGAAATTTTCCCGGTGAGCTTCTGTGGGTCTGCTAGACTTAAGCAGACAGTCAGTCACAGCCAAACCTTACAAGGTGCCCTGCATATCAATCAAGAGCAGAAAACTGGATCACTCTGGGTAGGGCATGCACCACGAGGTATGACCGGGAACACCTGGGGGGGCTGAGGACCAATGTACGGCAAGGGACCCCAGAAGCTGGTCAGTGGAACGCCTTGTTGATAAGATGGAAACCTTGGCTGGGGATCTAGGGCTTGCTCTCAATGACAATACCGAGTCATCAAGCTGACGAGAAGTGCCCTGGTGCTATGGATGACAGGATACATTTTTTCTACTTTCACCTTTCCCTTTTCTTTTTATCGTCCTCCCCCCTACAAGCAATGCTGTGTGATTATTCGCTCAATAAAAGGCCAGGATCTCGCTCCTGGAGCAGCATCCTGCATTGTGCAGCCCGTTCCACGACTCCCGTGTATCTGTGTGGTGCTGCTCCCGACGCAACAAGTTTCACTATTTGTCCCAGTAAAGGGTTTCCAAATGTTCCCTGTGGGCTTGAAAAATGTGTAGCCTGTGACTGCGGGTGTCTCTCACACTCAGGGACCCCTCACCTCTGCCCCTTGGCTCCGGGCCCCCAGCATGCCCTTTCTGACCCCCAACCTCCTCCCACCTGCCCACCGAGCTGGAGTCTCCTCCAAGTGCAGCCCTTCCTGATTTTCCAGATGGAAGGGACTCTCCGCTCCCCCTGGGCTCCTGCACAAACCTGGTCACTTTACCCCTCACCCGGGGTCCGTGTCCCTCAATAGCCTGAGTGCTCCTGCCAAGACATGCGGTCACTCATCCATCCATGGCCCCCAGATCCTCCCACTCAAGGGAACAGACAAGTCTTCGCCTGAGCCCCCCACTGCCTCTGACCTCACCCCTCTGTCTGCTGTGGTTATAACACTCCCCTGCCATTCCCCCAAACATTGACCTTGGGGTTTTGTGCTAGTTGTTCGTCTGAACTAGAACATTCCTCTCCCCCACTCCCTTGTGCCAGGCAGGCTCACTCCCACTATATCCCCTGCTGAGGGGGGCACTTACAGCTATGCGCCCACCTCCCCCTCCCCACAAAGGTGGTCCATAAAGCCTGCTGAAGGCAGAAAGGGGAATGACCAAGAAGGAAACAGCTGGAGAGAGGGGGGTGAGCAGGGCCTTTCCCAGCAGCTCTGGACAGCGCTCCCCTGAGGAGCAGAATAGGGGAGCAGGCAGGTGTGAAGGAGAGAGAATGCATCTTCCAAGCAAGCGACATTGTTCCACCTGGTCCCATCATAGTGGCCCCAAATTAATGAGACTTTGCCAAACTCCTCGCAGCCCACGAAGCCATAATGAGTGAGCACCCCCACCATACACACACGCACACACACACACTCACACACTCACCATGGCCCACTGGAACATTTTCTCCCAGGCACAGAGCAAAAACATTTTAAGGACCAAAGGCAACCCGAACCCCCTGCCCCCAAGCTCTCCTTGACACCCCCATGCCCCTCTCCCCACGTTCTTGGCCACGCCAGAGACAGCAGGACAGAGAGAGATTTCTCTGCAGACTCGGGCTGAGACCCCAGTGCACCCTCCACCCTCCTCTCAGGAGGGCCCTGGGGTGGGGGTGGGGGGCAGGCAGGAGCAGAGCTCCCGGCACCCGGCAGGACTCTTCCCAGGTCAGGGCCACTGAGCCCACAGGGAAAGGGGCCAGAGAAGCTTCCAGAGTCAGCCCGGGGAGATTCAGGCCCTGCCAGCAGCAAGAGGAGGGCTAGAGGGAAGGGTGAGGGCGCAGGGGGCTTAGATCAGGCGGATCAGGAATCTTGATTTGGCAAATACCCGCCACCGCGATGCCCAGTTCTGGAACCCCAAGTGGGGAGATGGGGAGATGTCAGAAAATGGGTGTTGAAAATCAACCTCCAAATGGCCAGACCCCCTCCCCGCTTCTTACTTCTCCCACACACAAGCAGACAAGGACCTCAGTGACTCCGGCTGACACCCCCCCAAAGCTGCTCCCTGGCACAGACTGTAGCAGGGGGTCCCCAGGAGCCAACCCCCCTTCCTTTTCCTGTCTTTCAACATCTCCTCTCTCAGCCCAGGGTTGTCCACCCCTCCAGACACACCTCCCCCCAGGCAGCTGCAGGGGAGGGGGGAGGCACCCCAGGGCTGTGGGCCTCTGAGCTCAGCCCTTCAACCCGCTGCCGCAGCAGGGAAGCCTGAGCAGGATCAGGGAACCCCCTTGCGCCCCAAATCCCAGCCCTGCAGGTGGCTGTGTCCCTGCCCCCCCCCCAGGCCCGGCACTACCTGGGAGCTGACTCCAGGGCTGTGGGGGCCTCAGCGCCCCTGAGGGGCCCCTGCTCCGAGGTCTCCATCGCAGGAAGCGAACAGGCGGAAGCGGGAGGAGGCGCCGCGGGGACAGGCCGGCAGTGGCGTGATCAACGGCCGCGGTCTGGATCTTTCTGGCCAAGGGGATGTCGGAGGTGGAAGAGGTTTCTAGAAACAATGTTGTCACGACAGAGGCACAGAGGCTCTGAGAGGGGAAGTTGGAGCTGGAGGGAGCTGCGGGGGCACTGGGCGGGGACAACACAGCCCTTCCGGGGGAGGCAGTACAGGGGCGCAGCTGCTGACTGAGAGGACTCGGGACAGACACGGAGTCTGGGGACTTGGAGGGAGGTCGGAGGGCTTGGGGCTGAGGGGATGGAACGGGGGTTAGGGAGTCCTGGGGGCTTGCGATTCAGGGGTGGGGGCTTGAGGCTACAGGGGCTACACCTTGGTGGGGAAATTGAAAAAGCCTCTCCCACCCCCACTCTAGTGCCTCCCCCCAAAGAGGCTGAACTCCAGGAAGAATCCCGACCCCTCCCCTGGGGCACGCAGGACCGTGCACAGCAGATCAGTCATTAAAGGGAGGAGACCAAACCTCCCACCAGTCAGCTGGGCTCAG
>PVIJ01025675.1:0-10284 GCA_004024925.1 Scalopus aquaticus
GTGTGTGTGTGTTAAAATTTCACCTACCTTAGGATACCAATTTTGAATGAACTCACCTTTCCTCCATGCTCTCAAAGAAAAATTTAATGCAATGTATTATAGAGCCTTGCGTATATGGCTATATTGTCCATCTCCTTGATGGTAGAGATCAAGTCTAGTTCTCTTCTGTATCCCCAGCACATAGCCCTGGGTCTTACACCTAAGAGGCACTTGGCAAAATGTCTTTTTAATGAGTGGATGAACCGATGAACAGTAAATTAATGGTAGTCTGTGACTTTTAACTTTTAGCCCTTGGAAACCCAGTATGACTGTGTTTAACACCTGCAGAACTAACACTAGTGAGTGGACAAGAAGCTGGGGATATTTGGGCAGCATTTCAGAATTAGTGGTGCCAGGGAAGATCTCGTGGATGAAGAAGGGGAAGGAAGGTAGTAGCAGACAGTTAAATGGAAAAAGAAGTCAAATGGATAAGGTAAAATAGAAAAGAAGAATAGAGAAGGAAACCCCATTGATTAAACCGGGCTGTTCTTCCTCACCTCCACGTAGTTCATGGGTCTACTGAACACTTTGGGTTCTCTGTGGTAGTCCTCCACCTGCTCCAATTCTGGTCAGAAGAGTTGCAGTGCAGAAAGAGGAATTGTGAGCAGGTGGAGAATAGCAACTGAATGTAAAGATTAAGAATTCATTTAGCTAAGCAGTTTGAACTTTGCATTATAAGATTTAGCAGGGGTAAGACTTCTAAATTGCTAATCATCATTTGCTTATAAAATATGGCATGCTATGGTGGAAACAGTCCAGTGCTCCATATTTCCAAGGTCTGCCAGGATTGCTGGTGGGTTGATTTGGAGGGTTCTTGGGTTAGGCTAAGGTTAAGCCAAGAATATCTTTCAAAATAAAGTGGCATTTGACAGCAACTAGTATATGTTTTCAAAGAACAGATGAAGTTTACAGAGCCATGACCTTAAATGCATATGATCTCTAGGGTATGTAACTGCAGTATTTTACCTGATTCTTATTTGCCAAAATAGTCAGAAAAATGTCTGACCAATGGTCATAGTTTAAGAAAAGTAAGATTGGCCAAATTCTATTTTTTTTTAAAGTAGCAGGAAATAAATCTTGATTGGATTGAAGGTGTCTTTTTAATTATGAAAACATTTTTAGGATCTCTCAAATGAACTCCAAAATTTGGTAGTTAATATTTAAAGTATAAATATTTAAGTGAAATGAGAAACTTGCCTGCTGGGCAAAATGAGGAATTTTGAGCTCTTCACTATGTTCAGGGTTACACCATCTGTATCTTTGTACCCAAGTGCTTGGCATATACTGAGAGCTGGCGAGCAAGTGGGGAAGCTGAAAGCCAATAGCATTATGTAATCCTGTTTGCTTTGTCAGTTGGAAGCAGCTACTTGGGTACAGCTAATGGGACCTCAACATTTTGATTACTTTTGCTATAAAAGCAGGTAATGTAAGAAGACAGGCACACTTTAAAACTACTTGTTCTCAAACTGTCACTAACAATAACTTTTGTTGAATTTTAAATTATTTTATTAGAAATGTGTGTGTGCATGTATGTGTGTTTGCAGAAAAAACTTGCAATGCAACAGAATTATTTTTCTTAAAATTGACCATTCTTTCTTGCAATCAGTATTTCATGCAGTTGCAGTGATTGCAAATAGTCAAGCCAATAGCTCCAAGATTCTGTAAGGCAACAGTGAATTGTTCTAAACCAATAACGGTATCACTCCATATTTTTCATGATTGTAAAGTTACATATTTTTGTTGCACAAAGTGACAAAGCAGAAAGGAATGAAAACTCAGAGTTGCCACTGTTATATGTCTCTAATATATTTTCAGTATAACTCAGTTAAGATGAGTTTATCTAATGAAAGATGTCCTTATATGAAGAGGAAAATTTGGACACAGGTTTACAGTGAAGAAAATGTTATGTGAAGATGGAGGCAAAGGTTGGAGTGATGCATCTTCAAGCCAAGACAATTACCCGAAAAGGCAAGGAAAGATTCTCCTCAAGAGCTGTGAGAGTATGGCCTTGCCAACTTTATGTAAGATAATTCTAGCCTCCAAAATTATAAGAGAATAAGCTGTTGTTATTATAAGCTACCAGTGGTAATTTGTTATGGCAGCCCTAGAAAACTAATAAAGACCATTACGTTTTTGAGAAAATCATATTCACAGAAACACTGCTGGTTTGGCTGAAAGGAATAGACAGAGTACAAAATGAAAGGAGGCTTTTGGAGCCCCTATCTACCTCCATTTTATTGTCAGGAAGCAAGTTAATAAAACTATACTGCAGAAAATCTCTGCTTTCTTTCTTGAAAAATGAAAAATGACTCAGAGGAAAGAAATAAGAACACAGAACACTGAACCTAGAACCTAGAGTACAGAGCTGAGAACCACAGAGGGTCATTCCCAGGCCTTGAAACCAAACTAAGGAAATCTGGCTGGAGTTTGCTTGAGTTTTTTTGTTTGTTTTTTTTTTTAAGATTTATTTATTTATGCATACAGGCTGGGGTACAGGCCAGAGGCGTGGGGCGGCGAGAGGGCTCACCAGAGACAGAGCAGAACAGGCAGATCGGCGGAAACACACTGCTGAGGGGAGCAGCGGGCAAGGCAGGAGAGGACTGCAGCACAATGTGGGAATCTCCTCGGCTGGGTGTTGAACTCATACCGCCGCTGCCAACAGCTCCACAGCGCAGCGCCTAACCGCTGCACCACCAGGGAGGCCCCTGGATTTTGCTTGAGTTTTGCATTTCAAACTTGCATTGGAACAGTATCTACTTTCCCCTTCTATGTCTTTCTTTTTTGAACTTCAATGTTGATAACTGTTCCCCTGGGCCATTAATATTTAGAGTGTTTGGGGGCAGGTTAATATCCCTTTAGTTTTGTAGATCCACAAATAGAGAGGAATTATGCCTAGAAACTTCATTATGGATTACCCTTGGGTCTCTCTTCCCTATGCGATTTAATTATTTATATGATGAGGTTTTGTGTTGATGAACTACTGAGATGTAAATCTGAATTTCTGACGTTAGGTTGATAGTCTAACTAGAACCTTTGGAACCTATCAAGGTGGTCAATCAGGGGACCAATGGGTGGGCTGTGGTAGGCAGTATTCTAATTTGGCTCCTTGGGCTGTGCCCTCAGGTTATACTCTCTGATTATACTATGTCCCCAAGGAAAAGGGATTTTACACAGGTAATTAAGATTAATCAGTTAACTATAAGACGGAGAGGTATCCATTGATAGATATGTCTTTCCTAGTCACATTAACACTTTAAGAGACTTTTCCCCTGTTTGGTTGGAGAAGCAAAAGTCAGAGATGCAAAGCATGAGAGGAATTCAACCTCTCATTGCTGCACGGAAGACAGAGTGAGCCACAAGTTAAGGAATGTGTGTGATCTCTGGTGCTTACAGTGACCCCAAGTCAACAGCACCCAGTAAGAAAATGGAGACCTTAAGTTCTACGACTACATGAACTGGGTTCTGCTGGTTCTGAATGAGTTGACCTCAATAATCTAAATGAACTTAGAAATAGGTTCTTCTCCAGAATCTCATGGAGAGAATATAGCTCAGCTGACATCTTGGTTTCATTCGGTCATTGAGACCCTCAACAAAGCATCCACCTAAAGTGTATTGCACACCTGCCCATGGAAACTGTGAGATCATAAAGTGTTACTTACAGCTTGTAGAAATTTGATAACCAGCGATAGAAACAGTGTGTGTATATATGTGTGCATATAATTCTATGCATATATATTCTTTAACAAAATTAAATAATAATAATGAAATAATAATAAGCAGGAATATGCTTAATAGTGTCTGCCAGAATTAAGAAATCAATAAATGTTAACTGCTATTTCTGCAGTAAGTGGAGTATTTGCATTTGAATTTTGAGAGACAGAATGTTCTAAATAACAACAGAAGCATAACAATTTAGGATGTTGGCATATGAGTGATGTGACATGAGAGATGGAAAAGGCAGATGTGTGCTGGAGGAAGTCAAAGAAGTCAGAAGCTGGAAACCCGATGGGTCATCCATGTGACTATAGAGCTCTCTTAGGATGACGATGTAACATGGGCTAGAGGAGACATCTGAGAGTGAGTGCTAATGTCTTTCATGAAAGAAAATACCTGAACTTGGTTGGTCAGGTTCCCAGACTGAGAGTGTCTCTGGCAGAGATCTCTCTATCCTCTAACTTCAGGAATTGGCCCTGTTGGGCCAGTTAGGAGAGAGATTGTGTATTTGGGCCTGAGCTGACTGTTTGGAACACATCTGATATACTGTAGTGGTTTTCCAGTCCAGGCAAATTGCCCTGGTTCCAGGAAGAAAGACCCCTTGGAACTACTTGACCAAACATAAAATCTGCTCTTATTCTAATTTAGAATGCAGAGACTTGTGTGTGACTCACACATTTGAAAAGCTCAGATTAAGTAGCAGTGATCTCAACCATGATTCACTGATGAAAAGTGGAAAGTGATTCATCTCCTTTATGTGCTTGTCCTTGGGAGTCACAAGGCTTAGAGGTCTTTCTTCCGAAGAACACACGGCACTCAAGGAAAGACACTAGGCCAGTCTATAGTGGTATTTCAGTAATTACACAGAGTTATTCACTATTTTTTCTTACAAGACCATTTCTTTAGCTTGTTTTATTCCCATTTGGCTGTGAGATGGTCTTAGGCTGTAATGACTCATTGGTAATAAATAAGAGATGGCAATGATGCTTAAAGGTCAAAGGGAAGGGGTACATTTAGTAAACTATTGGTAGAGATTCACAACTCTAATCTGTGGAAATTTGTATCATTCTCAGTTATCAAGAAGTAACTTTTTTCTTAGACTACCAACAAGGTTTAATGAATTTAAAAACAAAAATATACAAATAACAATAAAAATATATATTTAAAATAAATAAATAAATAAATGAATTTAAAAACATACTTGAAATCAGTGAAGCTGAATCCTACTGTAAAACCCAGAGACTGACTCTGGTATGGGAATAGTAGCTAAATATGGAATTAAAAGTGATGCCCCAAAGATCCATCTGAAAAGGAAAGCTATATGGTTTGAGCATACAAAATATTTACTTGTGTACCTACTATGGCCAATCACTATGCTGACTACTCAGGATTAGGTAGAAACTCTTTCTATGAGCGTCCCTAGCACCTTGTACTAATTTTCACTGTAGCCTTTTATAAGTAATAAATTACAGTGTCATCTGATGTATATATCTGCAATCTTCTTCCTAGACTATAATGCTTAGGCTTAACATTTATACTAAATGCATTTATTTTGTGTCAGTCTCTGGGTCTTAGCACTTAACATGCATTAACTCGCTTCATCTTTACAGCAAGCTTAGGAGGTAAGTATTGTTATTCTTATTTCATATACAAAGAAACTCTTGTATAGCACAGGGGAGCCACAGTTCAAATCTAGGTAGAAACACTCCAGTCTATATTCTTCATTACTTTGCTATGTGCCTGTCCACTATTGCATACTTTAAAAAATTGGTGTCAGATCTGACCACTCACTTTCCTGTTTGCCCCCCTGTGGAAGAGTGGCTAGAATGCCTGTAATTGGTACCATAAATTTGTGATAGAGACTTGGTATGGACAGATATAAAAAAGTAAGTGATTTAGCCTTGAGTATGGAAAAGCAATGGTATACTAAAGTATATAGAAGAACTTCATTCTCCCAGGTGTGCCACCTGGACTCTGTGGTATTTGCAATTTGAGAAAAAAGACAGCTTTCAGAGAAATTAGAGGAAAACAAGTTCTCAGGTTTTTTGGTAAGAACAGGAGGGTAAAGGAAAAATCTGTGGCTATATGGGAATATAACAGATTGTTGCAATGAAATCAAGAGTTGTGTAGAGCACTGCAGAAGGAGCATAGGATAGTATGGAAATGATAGCAGATAAGGGAATGATTCATTACAGAGCCTTGCATTGTGGTCAGTTACTAAAATAGGAGAGATGAAGGGCACAGTTATGTTGATCATACTTCTTATGGGAGGGACCATATTTAATTTGGAACTCTTCCCCTCAGTGCTAACTCAATATACAAGTATTTATTGAGTATTACCAGCTATTTTCTGATCAATTCATGGTAGGTAAAATAGCTCTGGCATTTCTTCCATGTAGCAGAATAGATGGATTTATTTTTTTTTAAGATTTATTTTTATTTACTTATGCATACAAGAGCTGGAGTGTAGGTCACAGGTGCAGGGTGGGGGTGGGTGAGAGGGTTCACCAGAGACAGAGTGGGGAGTAGAACAGGCAGACTGACTGAGATACACTGCTGAGGGGAGCAGCAAGCAAGACAGGAGAGGTCTGCTGTGCCAGGTGGGTCAGCTATCTGGCTGGGGATAGAAATCATGCCACAGTGGCTGGTGTTAGCTTGATGGCGCTGAGACTTTAACCCCTGCACCACCAGGGAGGTCCCAGGATAGACATATTTAAACATAAATATTTGATTGCAAACCTAATAGATCCAATAAAGGAAATGTGCAGAATGCAATGAGAATTTATAGCAAGGGTGTCTACCTTAATCTACAAACTTATTCCTAAAACATGAGTAAGGATGAACCAGATTATAAGGGTAAACAAGACCAAAGTCTCTGAGGCAAGAAGGAAGAACTGCCTGGGACACAGTAATACACAAGTAGTGTTTAGTACAATTTAGTACCTGGCCATATTTTATAGCATGCACAAGTGTTTGGTATCAAAGGTGGTATTAGGTCAAGTCCTAAGTGCAAGCATTTAAAGGGTTTGCAAGTGCTATTGTTATTCTCAATACACTGGCTTTGACATTTCCCCACAACACTGCACATTTATCTTCCTAATCGATACAGAAAATTGAAAGTTTGTTTTATATTTAATTCGGCTTAATCAGCAATCTGTAAAATGTTGTAAGACACAAAGACAGTCAATGAGTTCAATAAAATTACAATGCTATTGAGAATGAAATACAGAAAAATAATGAGACGGTAATGATAATATACTATCATAATATGTTAGATATTTAAAACAATGTGTAACAAAACAGAGATACTCTGGAATCAGATGGAGATAATACTGTCTTCTGAAATTGTCTGAGAATGCTTTAGGAAGGAGTTGGATGAAGCTTGAGATAGTATTTGAAATATCTTAGAAGAGAGGCAAGGGCTAGATACTTTGATTTTGAAGTAACCCTCTTAAGAGTTTGTATTTGGGTATATGCAACGAAAAATTTTGAACATTGACTGTCTATGTCTTTGCTATTTTGTTATTCTCATATTTATTTCTACTTAATAGACACAAATTGAGTCTATCATAGCTTTGTGCTAGGTGCTAGAGGATGTGATAAACACCTTTCTATAGAGAAAACTTCAATTCAGACAGCATTACCAATAAGTTATTCAAAATATATAAAGGAAAAATACCTTACAAAAGCTTTCTTAGATAAAGACACTTCCCAGCTTTTTTTGAGACCTGAAAAACTTTGATAATGAAATGTGACAAGGGTCTAAAAAATTATTACAGGTTAATCTTTTAAAATAAGCCTATCTAAAAATAATTTTAAATAAAATATTGGGGTAACAAATCCAGGAATTTATAAAAAAATAATGGAATACTTGGATTAATTTCAAACAATTCAAACTTAGAAACCTGATGGAATTCCTCACTTCAACAAAATAGAAAAGACATAGCATGTGCTGAAAGACGGAAAAATTATTTGAAAATAGTCAACATCATTTCATAACAAAACTCCTAGGAAATCTAAAATAGAAGGAAACCTCTGATAAAGGGTGTTTACACAAAGAAAAATGAAAGCTGTTGAAACACACTGTTGGCACATAGAAAGAGGGGTACCCTGTGACCCCCAAACTTGCATGCTTTAAAGAGGTCTGACCATCCATGCACACAAAGACAAAGCAACTCTTAATGTGAAAGAACTGTAATAGGTTCCGTGCACATAGAAAGAGAAGAGAAGAAAGAATAATAGTTACCCAACAAAACCCCCAAAGTTACTCATCCCCTAGTGCATAAATTCCCAAACAGGATTGGTTCAAAATGGGGCCACTAAGCTTGAAAGGTTGTCACAAGTCTAAGGCACCTTCTAGAGGGGAACCATAAGGAAAGGAATGAAAGGGACCAGGCAAGTCTGGGACAAAAGAAGTAAATTCAAAGTACAAATCAAGAACTGCCATTGTCAGCCTCCCCACATGTCTTTCGTCGTGTGTCTCTTCCAAGTGTCTCCACATGTCTCCTCTCCACATGTCTTCTTCCATGTCCCTCAAGTCTCTGTTGTGAATCCAAAGCTAAGAAGCAAAAGAACCCTTTTTCTCCATCTGCCTTTCCTCTGAGCCCACCTACCTTTCATGTTCTATAGCTTCACCCAGCTGTTCAGTGCCACTCACTCTTAAGTGGAAAGGGGGAAAAGGGGCAGGGAGACATGGTACCTCCCTCTTTATGGAGATGTCTTTGTTACACCACCAAAATGATTGTGAATAAGAGAAGAATGCTCATTAATCATCACATCTGCCATATCCTAGTGTTACTAACCAGCCTAACAAAACAAGAAACAATAAAAAGATTGTACGGGAGGAAATAAATGATTGTTTTAAGCATTTTAAGTCAGTTCACTAAGCAATATAAAATAGAAGGGATAATTAAAAGTTAATGAAAACAAAGAAAGGCATATGCAGGGACACAAAAGAATGAGTGACAAGGCTATAAAAGACATATACCACAGCATCTTCTATATTTCCAATCACTGGAAGGGAAAACTGATTCTAACCTTTTCAGTGACCAACAGCAAAAAGAAATCCAATCAATTATACAAGTCATGTAAGACAAAAACAATCCACTTATTCAAGTAAAATATAATTATTTCAGATGACAAGACCAGGTACGATAATTTTCATTTTGATGAAAAACATGTATAAAATATGTACTGGGCATATGAAAATATAATTATTTACTAATGTGTGTGTTTAAATTTTATGTATAATTTGATGGTTTGAATTATAATTTTGCATATTTATACTCTAATTTGTTCCCTTTAGAGTCAGTGGTAGCGTTGACTATTTTGCATCTGAAGAGGAAGAGGAGGTTAAAAATATTATTCTCACACTAAATGTTGACCATCTACTTGAAAAGCCTGTAGAATATGATGATCCTTTATATAATACAGAAGAGCTAAATGGACTTGCCCCTCAAGGTCTTGACTCTTATTTAAATATTAAATCAAATTAATTAGAAAGATAACAAAAGCAAATTTGTTTCTAAATATATTGCTTAGGTTAGTGATGAATCATTTCTATTAAAAATTATGAAGGGCCTCCCTGGTGGCATAGCGGTTGAGTGCTGCGCTGTGGAGCTGTCGGCAGCGCGCGATGCGGGTTCGACGCCCAGCCGGGGAGAATCCCACATGGTGCGGCAGACCTCTCCTGCCTCGCCCGCTGCTCCCCTCAGCAGTGTATTTCTGATCTGCCTGTTCTGCTCCCCACTCTGTCTCTGGTGAACCCTCTCACCGCCCCACATCTCTGGCCTGTACCCCAGATTGTATAAATAAATTTAAAAAAATTATGAAGCACTTATGTCAAATATTTAGATGAATTATAATATGTGGCAACAGAAGGTAAAGGTTGGTGGTAGGGAATAATTATTCTTTTTTATAAGGACAGGTGTTATTAAATAAACTTTTATACTTGATTAATCAGTTAGTGACATAACTTGAATTATAAATCTGATGCATGTTCAAACATTCTCTTCAAACTGTGTTAGTTCATTTTAAATACCCAAGCAAAAAGAAAGTATTAGGAAGATTGGAAAATATGTAACTATCTAGTACCAGGGTCCTACAGAAGTGGAGAAATAAATGGAGAAACATAATTTTGAATTATAGAGGTTCTGTAAGACAGTCAAGTAGGGGTATTTTTATGAAACAACAAAAACATGGTAGCCACAAAACAGCCTTTGAAATTTAACAATCCTGATTTTGAAATCCCTTTCAAACATTTATAAGACGTGTCCATCAGTGAAGTATTGCTGGGTCGTATGGAAGCTCCATGTTGAGCAGTTTGAGGAATTGCCATACAGCTTTCCATAGT
This sequence comes from Scalopus aquaticus, assembly GCA_004024925.1. Taxonomy (NCBI): domain Eukaryota; kingdom Metazoa; phylum Chordata; class Mammalia; order Eulipotyphla; family Talpidae; genus Scalopus; species Scalopus aquaticus. The sequence continues at coordinate 10,106 of PVIJ01025675.1, forward strand.
GGTTGGACCAGTTCACATTCCCACCAGCAGTGTAGAAGAGTTCCTTTTTCTCCACATCCTTTCCAGCATTTGTTATTGCCTGTATTTTTAATGTGTGCCATCCTCACAGGTGTGAGGTGGTATCTCATAGTGGTTTTGATTTGCATTTCCTTGATTATAAGTGATGTTGAGCATTTTTT
>PVIJ01025676.1:0-10283 GCA_004024925.1 Scalopus aquaticus
TGGGGGGGGAGGCAGAGGGAGGGAAGGAAAAGCGTACAAAATGGAATAGAAAAGAGCACAAGGGACCATGGAGATGGATCACGGGTGAATTGGTGGTGGGCTACCCAAGGGAAATACAAAATGTAAAAGACATTATAACAATAAAAATATATATTAAAAGAAAAAATAAGTCTCTTGGGTTGAGGTATAAGGATGAGGAAGTTTACTATTGACTAGGAACTTTGAAGGAAAACACCTCTGTATGGTGAGCTACAGATTTGACAGTAACTTCCATCATTTTTTTTTAACCTGAGATAGACAGAATAGTCACTATTTAACAGAGTAGAAGCTCAGAAAGTAGAACAACTAAACCAAGAACACACCTTCAGCCCATGACCGAAATCCGTTTGCTAGCACTGTGTTCAGTGCTTTTGCCCTATGAGTCTGGGACTCCCCCAAACTTGGAAGCACCCTCTAAAAGTTTGCTTCAGGGGCCTGCCTGGTGGTGCAAAGGGTTAAGTCTTAGCACTATGAAGCTAACCCACATGGCGCAGCAGATCTCTCCTGCCTCACCCACTGCTCCCCTCAGCAGTGTACTTCAGTTGATCCACCTGTTGTGCTCCCTACTCTGTCCCTGGTGAATCCTCTCGCCCCTGCACCTCTAGCCTACACCCCAGCTCTTGTATGCATAAATAAATAAAATAAATCTTTTTAAGAAATTAGAAAATAAAGGTTAGCTTCATTTCCATCTTAGAGAAGCGGGCAGGTTTAGATGTGTGGTTTTTCTCACTGAAGACAATGGTATCTCTTTCAGTGTGGAATGATGGGGAAAATAAATTTTGTCCTCACTAGCTCTCTCAAAAGCCATCCCAGTTACAGAAGGCCAGTTAAGGAGAAGACCTATGTCCAGCAAAAGCAGTGCCCATTGGGAACATTCCCTGTACGATGCAGGCATCCTCTTGGCTGGGTAAATGGCACATGCAGACGACCCTCCTCCAGACCGAAGTCCAGAACCGTCTAGTACAATCTGGCAGCCACACTGGCTGAATTCAAACCTCATCTCTACTATTTACTAGCTACGGGCTTGTTAGCAAATTATACATCTGTCTTGCTTTGGCAGCAAAATGGCAACAACAACGATCTACTTAATAGGAGAGTTTAGGGATTTAAATGAGTTTAATGTAAAGTGCTTGGAGCAGGACTTGGCAATCTGCCCAATGAGAGTAGTTATTTTTATTGTTTCCACAAATGAACCCCTTGATTTCTTTATCTATAAAGTGAGCACAATGATAAATTCTGTAATAAGAATAATACTAGATTCTGTCTTTGAATGTTCTTTATAATCTTAAAATTCTCTGGGCATCTAGAGCATGACTGCTGTTATCATGAAACAATGTCTGCAGATACCCGCCTTCCCATGGCAAGGAATTTCTCTTTTCTCACCAAATGGATAGAGAGTGATTTATATTCTGATGTCTAGACTACCCCCATTGGCTATCTGGCAGGATTCTAGGGGTTGGAGGTGCTGTACAACAAAAGCGGGTGCTCACCCATGGCCTGTGGGCTGCCACCTCCCAGGAAAGACTCAGGGACATAATATTCACTGCATGGGAGGCCTGTCCCAGCTGCATGTGGCTCTATCACTGTACAGATCTGGAATCAGGAGAGCCATTACCTGTCCCAGAGGATTACCTGGGCAGAGCCACAGGTTGCCTGGAGCCCTGAAAAGTGGAACAACTGCTTACTGTGTGGGTGGCTACTCAAAGGAGCCTAGGGCAATATGAGTCCTGAAATCAGATCTGCATCTGATAGAGAAGCAGATGTGTTGACTTAGAGAAAGAAATAGGATGAAACTGATTTTTCCAGAGTTTGAGATGACATGCAATTTCATTTTTTTTAAAAGAATTATTTATTTATGCATACAAAAGCTGGGGTGTAGGCCAGAGGTGTCTGTCAGGGTGAGTGGTGAGAAGATTCACCAGAGACAGAGTGGGGAACAGAACAGGCAGATGGACTGAAGTACACTGCTAAGGGGAACAGTGGGCAAGTCAGAAGAGGTCTGCTGCGCCATGTGGGAAGCTCCCTGGCCAGGATTGAACTCCTGCTGCAGTGGCTGCAGATAGCTTCATAATGTTGAGACTTAACCTGTTGTACCACGAGGGATGCCTGACATGTAATTTCTGACAGGATCAATGTCAGTGCAGTTGATTCCAAAGGAGGGGAACTTTAAAAATAATTCCCTTTTCTTTAGCATCATGGTCTCACTGAGTGGCACAAGCAGATCCTAACCTCTGTGTTCAAGGAAGATGGGGTATCAAGTGGAGACAACTGTTCCCCACAGTCATTCCCTGCTCACTGTGTCTGCTCCATCTTGACCGTCCCCTCTCTGTTGGCTTCTCCAGAAGTTCTACCCAGTTTTCCATGTTCAAGTTCGGTGCCATTTCCTTTACCAGGATGCCTCTCAGTCCTCCACGCTGAACTAACCTCTTCCTATCGTATTCTTATAAAGCTTTCGTTTGTTTAGTTTGAAGACTGTGCTGTCAAAGTTTGCCTTGTTTCCTAGTGAGTTGTGTGAACTGTCCCTGTCCTCCTAGTTATGGGGAACCCTTTCTTATCATCCCTGTGTCGCTTGACACCGACACCACATGCTGCTCAAAGGAGCCACTGAATGCATATTCATCAAGTGAATAAATAAATACTTATTGGTGATAATTGAATTGAACTGGAACTTTATGGCCTCCAAGAAAGGTTGTGAATTTGTTTTAATGGAGCATTGCTCTTTTCTCCCCCCATTACTCTTAAGGTTGTTTCAGAACATCTCCTGCTGGGAACCACTCTTATTATTAAATTATGAAGTGCCAGGGGAGCAGCGGTGCCTGTATGCTTAAGTACTGGGTGGAAGTGTGTGAAGGGAAGCCCCCATTTGCTCTGAGTTTCAGAGGCAGAACTGCTGACTTTATTCTCATGCTTCTTTTGTCACCAGTCAGTGCCATTTGAATGGTAGATTGTGGAATGGTGTTTTCTATTTTCCTATCCTTATTCCTCCTCTCAACTTGCACCCCTTTAATGCATGTACCTAGCGTGGAATATAAGGTACATTAACAAGAAAGAAGAGTCCACTTTTCTTATCTGGAACCTGGGACTGTCCTAAACTACACTTCATGCTCCTAACCTGTGTTAATTCATTAATTTTGTGGGTCAGAGAGAACTGAGGAGGAAGAGGAGGAAGAGGCACTGGAGACAAGATTATTGATCCTATTTTTCCATTACAGTTTGAAATTAGCTTTGTCATATAAACAATTAATGGGAGTTCTCCAGATGGTCTAAACTGCTTTTTCCCTCTCAGGGATTTTGTTAAATATCACCTTTGTTGGCTGTGCATAACAAAGAGAACTTGCGTTGAGAAGATCCCATATTTAGCTTCAAATACATGGAATCACTCTTATGGATAATTTCAGTAGAGATGTCCAAGATTCCCAGTATCCTTTCCTCATATTCTAACCTTCAGATTGAAGCTTCAGGAACAGCACTTCTCAAAAGAAAGATCATTGCTCACAATTTCCACTCCTAAGCTGTGGCTTCTTTGGGTCTTATATAATATAAATGCTTGTTTAAACTACTGAATTAATTGATACATAAATGAAATAATGCATCCTTAGCAATAATATTTCGCTCTTCTCGTAATCACATTCTTAAATATCCTGATATAACATTTTTAATCATAAATGAAAATGATAAAATGCTTTAGCCAAAAAAGATCTTAGTGCTAGACTCTTTATATTAACATTTTTAAGGCTATGATCTTGTATTAAAATAAAATTAGAAAAATTGCTTCTCTGGTTGAGAGTAGATAGAAACTAGGAGATAGCCAGCATTGAGAAATTATAGGATTTGTCTAACATCTCATGGGTAGAATACCCTGACTGATTATCTGCTCTATAATTCCTCCTTTTATGGGTGGAGGTTTGTAGGTTTTACTTCCCATAGTTGTTTCCAGGTACTTATCTGTCTGGCATTAAAACAAATGAATCTCAGGCTTTAAGAAGGATTGAGATGGGCTGAAGGGTAGCTACATAGTTGATAAGGTAGGTTCTCTTTCTTTTTGTTTTAACTGATTATTTTTTTAATGAGGTAATACTGTTTTTTTTTATTGAGGTAACACTCAACATATGTTGCCAAATTTACAATACTATATCTGATTCAGAAGTATAGATTCATCTCTTCAGAGGCATGTTATCACATCACATCCTCCACCCTAATCCTCCACCATAGTTCCCCCTCCTCCACTTCAATTCTACAGTCAGACTTCTAGGATTTGTTTTGGTTTACAAAACAAATGTCTGCTCCTTTGTTTTGTTTGCTGCTCCTTTGTTTTGTTTCTTTACATGAGTGAACACATCCAGTATTTCTTTGTCTTTCTCCTTCTGAATTATTTCACTTTACATAATCTCCTCCAATTCAATCTATGTTGTCAAAAATGGCAAGATTCAGGCCTCACTGGTGGTACAACAGGTTAACTCTCAGCACTATGAAGCTGTCCACAGCCAATTTGCAGCACAAATTCAAATCTGGGCGAGGGAGCTTCCTACATGGCACAGCAGACCTCTCCTGACTTGCCCGCTCCTCCCCTCAGCAGTGTACTTCAGTCGATCTGCCTGTTCTGCTCCCCACTCTGTCTCTGATGAATCCTCTCACCACCCCACATCTCTGGCCTGAACTCCAGTTCTTGTATACATAAATGCGTATTTTAAAAAATGGCAAGATTCCATAAGCCATGTTTCTTTTACACAAGAAACACAGAGTGAATTAATTAAAAAAAAAAAATAAAAGGCTAAAAACCTTTGAGACAATCGATGAAATTTCAAGGGTATATTAAAGTTTTAAGAGACTACACATAATTTTTAGGTGTGAAAATAGAAATTTAAAGAATACTTATCTTTTCTACTAACATGTTGAAATATTTATGGATGAAATGGTATGATATCTGGGATATGCCTCAAATAATCTTGAAAGAGGCTGAAAGTAGGTAAGATCAGATCAACCATGACTGGTTGTGTATTTATAATTGTCTAAAGTAGGTGATGGGCCCTGTCAGTATCTTCATCTATGTAATTCTGGCATTTATTTGAAATTTTTGATAATAAAAAAATTAAAGTTTTATTCACAATTTTAACAAAAGATGGTTTTTCTTAGTTGTTAAAAATAAGCTGAAAGTCAGAAAGGATTTTCACACGAAAGTAGGAATTTTTTTGAAATGCAGGGGACTTTCATTATGATAGGGACAGGAAGAATCTCTCAGAAGTGATTAACTAAATATCCAATCCACTTTGACTGAAGCTAGACTACACAGGACAGGTGTGCTGCTGTGGAGACGGTGATGTCTCATGGGAAATGCCTGGTCTCATTAACTTAGTCTCATCTCACTGTCCTTGTTGTCGGTTACAACACAGACTAGCCACCATATGCTTTAACTAACTCATAAAATGACATTGTAAAACCATATATTTTGCAATATAATTAAACAATCATTACACAATCACATGACCCAATCCCAAGTGGATAGCACAGATGATAGCTATCGGAATAAGCTTTATCATACTGTCGTATTATAAATTATCCCCCTGCATAACAGATTTTCCCCCAAGACATAGCATTCCTGAAGTAGGTCAAAATGCTCCAGGCTAGCAAGAATTCTCTGAGCTTTTCCAGGGATACCTGCAGGATGCACTGCTTGTACTCAAAAAGAGCATCTATGACTGTAAGTCATCATTGAGGTCTAAATTATCATGAGCTCATTTACTAAAATTGAAATTTGACAATCTGAAGAAAAAGATTTCCACAAAAGCCTGGTGCACTTTGCAGATAACTCGCCAGCAAGATCTAGTCCCTAATTCATGCAACATAAAATAGGACAATTTCCAAAAAAAACTCAGGCAGGTAATGACCAGTAATAAATGAGTCAAATCAAAGCACAAGGAGGGATCCTGGAGCTTACCTCTAACACTGTCCTTCAAAAACCCAAACTCAATGCAGCAATCGCTCTTTATTCAGTTCACATAAAGTAGAATTGATCTTCCATTCTGAGAGTAATGATTTGATGATTTGACACCTATGAGTCATAAGCGACCCTTTGTAAAGGGCCCCTCGGCAATACTTGGGTCACATTTAAGTCTCAGTTGTATTTCACATTCTGTTGCCAGTCAGCCTTCTATCCTCACTGCATGTAGGACAGGGCACTGGGCCCTGGCTCATGCGGAGCCCTCAGGTTCAGACCCAATATATTACAGTGAACTTTCAAAATTCTTAGATGCTCACACATTTGCAGTGAGAATTTTTTCCAAGGGGAAACATATATTTTTAATTCTTTTTTCAAAGCAAGCAAAATATCCTACTATTTCATTAGGGTTTTGATGAGGCTGAGAAATGATGATATTTTCCTTGATAGCTCCAGCGAGTAGATATGCACTAATCAATACACTCCACCATGTATGGAAAATAAGATACTCTGGTCCTCTGGCTAATTCCCACTTCCTGCATGGAAAGAGTTTGACTTCTTTCCTGCTAATGAATGCATTTGGGGAATGAACTAAAATGACCAAAATTTTCAATACAGCTTTGAGAAAGGTTAAGCACAAAAATCCAGTTAAACAATAATGGGATTTGTATGTGAAACATTACACGCTTTGAACACTTTTGAAAAAGTGACTCTTTTCTTTGCCCTCCAACTAATAACAATTCAACATTATTTAACATAATCCTACTGACAGGTAATTTCTGACATGAAATTTATTATGTGCTTGCCCTTTGAGGGCATGTTTCACTATTAATGTTTCCTTTTAAAAGCTATAGCATACATTAGATTCTCATACAGCGTTTCCCCATGTTTTCCTTGGAAACCCCCACTTTCTGTGGTATTTTACATTGCCCAAGTCTGTTTTAACTCTGTGTCCTTGTATAATCTCTCTCTCTCTCTCTCTATCTTTCTCCCTCTCTCTTCACACACACACACACACACACACACTCACACACACACACACACACTCCTCTCCCAGTGTTCAGAAATATACTTCACACTGAAGCATTTTTATTCTACTATTATTTGGTTTACCTAAGACGGAATAAACAACATTAGTAGACTATGCATTTACATAAGTTTCTCCTGTACCTAACTGGATATGTGGTTGAGTAAGCTAGAGGGCTTGAATTTAACACAATTATGCTGGGACGAGAGAGAGGTACAGCTTGGGGGTGTTATCCAAATAGGGCCAGTGAGACTGGCAAGCAGGGCCCTGATTGGTGCTTTCAGCCTTTCACAATGGAGGACACCTGAGACTGTTCAGAACATATTTGTTATTGTGACTCATTCAGAGAAAAGATTATTTTCCTGGTGAGTCAGCATGGAGCCAGGTATTTCCCTACCTGTCCTAACCATACAAGGGCATTGCTACCTGGGAGGCTAAGTCATCTGCCTCAAAAGGAAACACACACCATCTCTGCTTTTCCTGGATCAGCCTTACTGACTTGAGCTCACAGGCCGAGTTGAGCATGTGGGGAGTGACTTCCTTTGAGAGGGAGGCGTTGTTTAAATGGCTCACTGGCTGGCAAAGGAGCAAGGAAAAAAGTAAAAGGAAGATTCATCTGTTCACTAGTTCATTTACTCATTATTTATTCACTTTTATCTCAGGAAGGTTTGTTGAACTGGAATTTACATGTAGTAAAATTGACTATTTTTATCATATAATTCTTTGAGATCTGATAAATGAATAGTCATAAAACTACTATCGCAACCAAGACCTCAAAGGATTCCCTGGCTCCTTTATAGTTAATCCTCACCACCATATTTATTTAAAAATAATATCTAGACATGCCCCCAAAACAAGGCGGCGAACAGACGCTAGGATCAGGCTCTCCCACAAAAAATCAATTTATGGAGAAAAATATCCCTAACTTTGAGAACTGACACAAAGAGAACTGGATACCCTACACAATACAATCAACCCTGGGGGTGCTTTGGACTTGAAAATAAACTGAAGAGTTGGTGTAAAGAGAAGAGAAAAGACATCGGACTCCATACAAAGGAGCTGCAGAAAGGAGAGGTGGGTGAACCGGCTTCCCCTGAGAGCCCCTGAATACAAGGTTAGAAACTGTGGTGAGGTCAGGGGGCTCAGGCCAGCTGACTGGGAGCGTGACCCCCACTCCCCCACCCCACGACCCCCCTCTCTTCCCTGCATGGCAGCCCTGAGGAGCAGGAAAGCGGGAGGGTCACTGTGTCCCATTCCCCACCTGGGGCTAGGTAGCATCTTAAAGGGAAGAAAGTCCAAGCAAGAAACATCCCCCACTGGTTGCTAGGTGATAGATTAGCCAGAAAAACGGGTTGGGCTGGAAAACCTCCTGTGGAGACCACCTCAAACACTCTGGGCTTTAGAATGCAAATTGATCCCAAGCTGATGGAAAGGATGGCATTTAAGGACTATTGACTGACAATCCCCAAAACCCCTCCCATACCTGTTGCTGAAACTATCTCCTGCTGAAACTATCTCTGACCACACCCTCCCCTGCAAAGTGTCAGCATCTTGGCACTCAGAGGGCAGCAAAAAACAAACAAACAAATAAACAAAAAAAGACCACAGCAGGTGGTGAACACAGCCCAGCACTTGCCACTCCCCCAACTTCTAGGTGGCTGCACACTAGCACCCTAGAAACTAGGGGAGGTGAAACACTGATCAACAGCCACCCACAGCCTCCACCCCTGCACCCCTTCGTGGAGTAGTGGGCCCCAAGCAGCAGAAAAGAAACTAAGACCAGGAGCTCCCAACCCCTCCCCCACCAGACATAACCCCAGGAACAGGAATAGCCCCAGGCAAACATTGGAGGAAAGGGGGGGAAAAAGGGGGGATGAGGGGAGAAAGAATAGAAAGACTCCCAGCAAGGACTAATGACAGCAGCAACAGCAAGACAACAACATCTGTCACTGGAAAGGAGGGGCTGAACCCCAGAAGGGGACCCAACCAGAGACCCCATAACCCAAGAGCAAAAGGACTATAGAACTCCAAATTCACATCTCCCCAATACTTTATTTTCTTTATTATTATTATTTTTTTTTACTATTTTATTATTATTATTATCCCTTTTTTTTTTTTTTACTTTTAACCTACCTTTTTCTCTTGGCCCTTCATTCCTACTTTTCTTCATCTTCATTCCCCTTTTCTTTCCTCTCCCTGCTTTTGTTTTTGTTTTTTGTTTTTCTTTCTTTTTTCTTTTGTTTTTCCTTTCTCTCTTTTCTCTTTTCTTTCTTTTTTACTACAAACCACCCCCTCATCTTCCCTAATTAAACTCGGAACCAGAAACACACTGGAGACATGCCACGAGAAACACAAAAATTCTACAAAGAAAAATAAGAAAATCCAGAAGATACCCAGCCACAGCCAAGGCACTCAGAAACTAGGGAACCAAAAACACTCCTGAGCAAGTAAAACCAGGAGTCATGCCTGCCAGCACCAGTGGAAAACTACGAACAGAACAAAGCAGAAAACCAACAACGGGAAAGAAAAAAGTCACAAATGGCCCTCAAAACAATACACCACAAAAAGAAAATCCCCCTTCAGAACCCATTAATATGGACATAGAAGATTATATCCACTTAACAGATAAAGACTTCAAAATAGCCATCACAAAAAAATTGGTAGAATTAAACGAAAAGAACAAAGAACTGAGGAATGAGAATGAATTCATAAAGAAGAAATTGAAGGAACTGGAAGATTTAAAAGAACTGAAGAACGAGAATGAATCCATAAAGAAGAATTCGAAGGAAATGGAAGATTTAAAAACATTAGTAGAGGAGCTGAAGAAATCCAGGGAAAGCCAGAAAAGCGAATTAAAAGATATGCAGGGAAGAATAAGCACTCTGGAAGATAAAGATACCAACAGAATCAAGGCAGAAAAGGAAAGAGAAAAACAAAGGAAAAAGAATAAGGAAAAGCTTCGAGAACTATCTGACACCATGAAAAAAGGAAACATCAGAATCATAGGAATCCCAGAAGGAGAAGAGAGAGACAAAGGAACAGAGAAACGTCTCAAGGAGATAATTGAAGAAAACTTCCCAAACATGAAAAAGGAAACAAAAATTGACATACAGGAAGCCAGACGATCTCCATATTATTACAACGAAAGAAAAAAAAAAACTGCAAGACATATGATAGTAAAACTATCGAGAATTCAAGACAAGGAAAATATATTGAAAATGATGAGGGCAAAGAAACAAATAACCTATAAAGGAAAGCCAATCAGGCTGACATCAGATTTCT
>PVIJ01025677.1:0-10280 GCA_004024925.1 Scalopus aquaticus
CTATTCACAATAGCAAAGGTATGGAAGCAACCCAGATGTCCAAAAATAGATGATTGGATCCAGAAGATGTGGTACATATACACAATGGAGTACTATTCAGCATGGAAAGAAGATAAACACATGCAATTTGCCGCAACATGGATGGAATTAAAGGGAATCATACTCAGTGAAATAAGCCAGAAAGAAAAAGAAAAATATCAAATGGTTTCACTTATAACAGGACTATAGGGAGGCCGGGTGGGAGAGAGACACTCAGCGGTGGGGGAGGGGAGGATAAGGGCACAAAATGGAAGAGAGGAGAATACAGGGGACCATGGAGATGGATCATGGGTGAATTGGTAGTGGGCTGCCCAAGGGGAATACAAAATGTAAAAGACATAAATAACAATAAAAAAAATGGAAAAAAAAATAAAAATAAAAAAAAAAGTATTATCTTCTACCCCCTTTTTCTGATAGTATTTTTGATTGTCTTACATTACTGAATTTTCACTCTGTCCTACACTAGACTTGTATTTTGGTTAAATGTTGTCATCATACAACATAAGTTCGCTGTGGACATCTTAAGTGCCTAAGGTTTTGCCTAAGGTAAAATGGGCATCATAAAACCAGCCTATGAAGATTTGACGTCAGTCCTCAGTTTCCAGCCCCTATTTTTATATGTACTTCTGAGGCAGCATCTTAAAGTGTTTCTGTGTGATGCATTCTCTCTCTTTTTGTAGTTGGTACTTGATAAGCAGCTGGACTAAGTCATTTCTGTTTCATCCACTTCCCATCTACTAAGAATGTTTTGATATTTCTTACCTGCCTTTTTCTCCTCTTTTAATCTCTTCTTCTTTTGTAATGTTTTGGGGCACTTCAGGGGGAAGAGAAGAACAGTGCATATGTTTAGTCTGCCGTGTTTAACCTAAAACCCATTTTTCCCCCTAAGACTCATTTTTTATTTCTCTACCACCAGCTTCTTAAGAGTGAAATAAGAAGATTGGAAAGAAATCAAGAACGAGAGAAGTCTGTAGCTAATCTGGAATACTTGAAAAATGTCTTGCTGCAGTTCATTTTCCTAAAACCAGGAAGTGAAAGGGAGAGGCTCCTTCCTGTTATAGATACAATGTTGCAGCTCAACCCTGAAGAAAAGGGAAAACTTGCTGCAATTGCTCAAGGTAGGTAAAGAAGGAAAGCCTTAGCTTTTTGTCTTACACCTTAAAATTAATGTTAGCCTTGTAATGAGACTATGTATGTGTAAATCTTTTCCATAACACTGTCTTAAAATTTTAACTTGTAAATTGTGTTTATTTGGGTTGGGTCTGTCATATGTATAATCTTTGACTAATTTGAAAAGCAGACGTTTCATCATTTTAGGGCAACTACAGTACATTTATATAATTTTAACATGCAGCAAAAGACATACAGTGTTTAGCTTTATCTTCTATTTTTTGAAAATTGAATAATTCAGTCTAATGTTGAATTCTATCAAAGAATGTGGTTTTATATCCTACTTTTAAAAATATGTGGTTCTATCCCCTAGAACTCCACCCTTCACCCCTTCCCTCACTTACCCTTCTTATCCCTCCTCCCCCCATAGTCTAAAAACAACAGATTCATGTGGTTTAATGCTTGGCCCAAATATAGTAGTTCATTTTACCAGGCAAATGCAGCTTTAAAGTGGTCATATATTTGGAGTTTAGATTTTCAAAGCTATTTGCTAAATAAAGCTTCGATACTGTGATTTCATAAACTACTTTAAAAATATTTATATCCATCTGTGATTATTATCTGATTTCAGTGAATACTTCAGTGTGTATTACACTCCTGTAATTTATACCTACTTCATTTTCCTGGGTTATTTTAAATGTCATGTTACAGTATCCCAAGTAGGAATCAGCATGTTATGTTTGTTTTGTGTTCTTTAAACTTTTGTTTCTGTTATATATAGCAGTTCCGAATTCCTTTTAGTCATGTCATTTATTAGTGACTTGTTCTATAGAATTTTGAATATAAATTGTGGATGTGGTATGTTGTGTACCAGTTGCTGATGTGAGAAACTGTACCTGAAACCTATAGAGCCACAAAAAGGTATTTCTAATATTCTGGAATTGGCCTGCAAGATAGCTTCCTTTTTTTTTTTTTTTTCAATGGAATGCTTCACAAATTTGCCTGTCATCCTTGCTCAGGGGTCATGCTAATCATCTCTTTTGTTCCAATTTTTGGTATATGTGCTGCCGAAGTGAGCACAAGATAGCTTTCAACTTGTTCTAGTATTGCCTGTAAATAGAATGTTAGTTCTCTGTTAGATCCGGGTGTAATTAGGCAGTAGGAGCCAAAATTACTTCATAGGTAGTATTACACAGTTCCTAAGAAATCACATCGATAAGCCCAAAATGTCTAGTTGTCCCACTTTTGACTGATTTATTTCATAATGGTGCTCTTTAACATGTTCTTGACTCAACTAAAGAGCGGTCCAAAATTGAGCTGGTATCAGAATCATGTGGTGATTATTAAAATTGAAATTGTGGACCTCCAGTTGCTGATTTAACAATTTTAGAGTGGGACCCAAGAGTTTACATTTTTAACAAGTTCCAAGGTGATGCTTATTTTCTGGAACCTTACCTTGAGAACCTCTGGCCTAGATTAAAGTTCAGGTTGAATCCTCCCTCCTTCCCCAAGAATACTTAAGTAGTACTATGTTTTTTCTGTATCTGTTTTCTTATGATTCTTCTTTTGTTACTATAAGGGGAAGAATATTCTCATAGCTAAAACTATTTTTTCAGTGTGAAGTTAACCAAATCTTTAAGAAGGATATACATGTTTTTAATTAAATCATAATTTTCAATGGAACATTGTGATCTCAAATTATTTAGCATAGCTAATAGTCCTCTTTTAAAAGTCCAGCATGCTTGGTATAATATATATGTTACTACCACCCAGTGCTGCTAAGTTGAGGATCCATTAATTTAAAAGATCTCAAAGATAGCAACTTAATGGTACCAATAGCACAGATGTTATTGAACATTCTACAGATTACTTTGTAGAGAGATTCATCAGAAATCAATACTCGAAGGCAAGCTTTTTAATGTCCTATAAACAAATAGGGAAGACCCCACTTATAAAATTAGTTTACTTTTTAAAGGTTATCATTTCTATATATGTACAAGTAAAAGAAAACTTACAAAAATTAAATTTAAAAAAATTATGGTCTGACAGCAGATTTAAATGTGGCTTAAGTGAAAATGACTAAACTGGAAGGTAGGTGAGGAGTTATTCTGAATTCAGCATGGAGACAGTAATAAACAGTAAGGGGGAAATGACAGAAGACTGGGTAAAAGACATAGAGGATAGAACGGAGATCTCTTAACATATAGTTAATAATTGTAGTTCCAGAAGGAAAGGAGAAAATAGTATGGGGTAGAAACAGTAATTGAAGAGAATGACTGAAAATTTTCCAGAACTGATAAAGGATATCCATCTACATGTTGGAACCTTTCAATAAAGTTTCAAGTAGGTAAAATAAAGGAAAGTCTGCCTCTGCTCACACAAAAATTTAACCAACACCAGAAAATGACAGAAAAAAATCTCAAGGATAACCAAAAAAAGAAATAACTGCTTGCTTAGTAAAAATATTTTTCAAGAACTTTTCTGATAGAAAATTTAAAAATCCACCACTATTGGAAATTCTCAACAACATACTTCACACATAAGGAAAACCTTATTAGGTGGAAGGTCTGAAATACAAGAAAAAATGTCACACAGAGGAAACTTGCCACTAGGCTACAGAGATAGAATTCCTGGGCTGCAGTTGCCACAAAAAGGACATAAAGGCTCTAAAGATGATAACCATGTTCATGTATGTGGGGTGTCAGACAGGGGTCTGAGAGTTTCTGGCACTGAAAGAAACAGAACCATTAGAGAAAAGAACACAACTACCTCTTGCCTTCTTCATCTCCTTTGAAGCAATGTTTATGATCTCTGACTTTGTGTAGAGTTTCTAACAGTATTTTTCATTCAGGTTGCTAACCACTAGTGAAGGATGAAATGAATTTGGTAAATCACAACCATAATCTTTTTAAAAATGGAATAATTCAAATATTAGAATACACTGAATATAGTAAGGGGGTAGAAATTGTTTCTTGAAAGTAGGTAAGTGGGTAAATGTTGGAGTCTTCTGAATGTAGACAAAGACCATGATAAGCTTTTTTGATCAACTCGAGACTGGCAGGAAGAAGGCATTCTCGCATACTCACTTTGTATGCCTGATTTGATTTGAAGCAAATACAGAATCTTACCAGAAGAGAAAAGTTGCCCAGGGCAGGAGCCATTGTACCCTGTCTCAGCACACCCTTTCTCTGGTCCTCATTTACCGATGAATAATAACTAGGAATATTGTCTACCTAGGACAGAATTCTGCTAGATCTAAGAACACAGCTTAATTTTAATTGTATCATAAGAGTTATACTCAGTATTAAACATTTATTCCAGGTGAGCATATAATGGTCTGTGCATTTCATTTAAGGAATGTTTACACTTAACCTGTCTCTCACTTTTGGAAACAAGGCCGTCCTTCCTCTGATGGGAGAAAACAGCCAGTGTTCATTTTTCCCTCACTTAAGAATATCACTTCTTCAACTTTCTAGAAGTTCTTCTCTATGCAGATTGTAGAAGACAGACTTTTATGGAAAGCCTGCTGCCCTTGTAATTTTCTTCTCCTTACATTCTAGCCTTTATATAGCCCTCTTCCCTTCAATGGCCAGTAACCAGTATAGTGACTTGTTTTTCACCAGTAGAGTACAGCAAGGGTGATTGAAAGCAGTTTCTACAATTAGATTATAAAAGTTGTGACTTCTCTCTCTGCCTTCTCCACTTACACACTTCAATTAAGTAACTGCCATATTGGAGGTGTCCATGTGGCAAGAGACAGAAGCCAGTCTTAGCCAGCAGGAACTATAGCTATCAGCCCCACAACCTTAAGTACCTGAATTCTGCATCTACCACATGAGTGTGGAAATAGATCCTTCTCCAGTCATTCCTTTAGATGAGACTTTCATCCCAGGCTGACTCCATGATAACATCCATGTGAAAGAGAGAGACCCTGAGATAGGGACCTAGCTGATCCTTGTCTTCCTTATCAAAGCTGTGAGATCATAAATATGCTATTTTAAGCTGTAAGTGGTAGTAGTTGTTATGCAGCATTTAATAACTAACATTTGGATAAAACCAGATAATGAACAGAAAAAGAAAATGGTTTGTAAACTACAGAAAGAAGTTATCCATTTAAAAGTTTGAAAAAGCTCTTATGCATGAGATCCAACTGCAATACATACACAGAAAGGTATCTGGAAGGGTACAAACTAAATTTATTAATGGTTTTCTGAGGAGGGAAGGGAAGAGAGAGGAGTGAGGGAAAGGACATGTAATGTAAAGAGATGTTTGCTTACAAAGGTGATAAATCTCTCAAATCATACACAAATCATTAAGAACTAAAATGTTAACGGGGCCTTTTTGAAATTTTCGTGGAAACACAACACTTTTCAGGCTTTAAACTAGCATTTATTTGTACCAATCTTTAAAAAGATTAAAAAGAGCAACTTTTAATTTATCAATATAAAATAATAAACCACCTTGGGGAAAATATGGTATTTTTTTTATAAAATTAAACATATTCACTGTACACCAGCCCCACTCCCAGGTGTTTATCCAAGAGAAATGAAAGTGTATGTTCACACAGAAAACTGCTACAGACCTCTTGAACATAATTAAAAAGCAGCACTGAATTATATTTTAAATGGTGAATTTTATGGTATGTGAATATTCAAATTAAAAATGTATAGCAATTTCACCTAAAATTGCCAAAAACTACAACTCAGATATCCTTCACCGGTAAATTGGTACAGCCTCAAAATGGGTACTACTGAGCAATAAAAAGCAATGAATTACTGCTACCCACAGCAGTATGGATGATTCTGAAATGCACTGTGCTAAGTAAAAGATAAGGACACAAAAGACTATATATCATGTGATTCCACTTGTGTGATGTTTTTGGAAAAGGCAAAACCATGAGGACAGAAAATAGATCAGAGGTTGCAAAGAAAGGGGAAATGACTAGCTAAGAAAGGAACTGACAGGATTTTGACGTGGTGGAAATGGACTGTATTTTGGCTTGGGTGATGGTACCCAACTGTGTGTTCGTCGGGACTCATAGTACTATACCTAGAAAGGGTGAATTTTACTACAGCTAAATTATACCTTGGTTCGATTTTTTAATTCAATTAAATGGTTGAAAAACAGTTATTTTGTTTTAGTTTTGAGGTTTACCATTAATCTACTGGCTTTAGAATCTAAGTTAAATTACATAAAGTCTTCTGTTTTTAAAAAACAAAATATTGGGGCCTCCCTGAGGGCTCAACGGGTTAAGTCTCAGCACTATGAAACTATCCACAGCCACTGTACCAGGAGTTTGATTCCCGGCCATGGAGCTTCCCACATGGCACAGCAGACCTCTCCTGCCTCACCCGCTGCTCCCCTCAGCAGTATACTTCAGTAGATCTGCCTGTTCTGCTCCCCACTCTATCTCTGGTGAATCCTCTCACCACCCCACACCTCTGGCCTACACTCCAGTTCTTGTATGCATACATAAATAAATCTTTAAAAAAAAAAACAACATAAATTCCCTTTGTTATCAAAATTACTTTGTTGTGCTGGGGGATTTTATTTCTAAATTACTTCTCTAATAGAGACAGCAGGTACTGAAAGTTCAAAAACAGACAGATTATAAGAGCAAAATTTGGTCTGGAAAGATGATTTTTTTTTTTTTATCTCCAAAGGTGAGGAAGAAAATGCTTCTCGTTCCTCCGGATGGGCATCCTATCTGCATAGTTGGTCTGGACTTCGATAGATTGACGGAAAGATTATTTATTAACCAAATAGAATTCATTTGGCAAAATTGGTTACTGTATATTGCTGTCATTCTTTTGTCAAAAAGTGTATGTGTGTGTATATATATATACATGATATATATATTCACATCTACATATATATGTACATACGTATGTCAGTATATTTAAATACTCACAGCTTGAAATAAAAATACAACAGCCTGAAGTGTTGATACTAGTCCACAGCTCTTTGACTCTGTGATCTCCCAAGCATGCCACAAGATGAAAACAGCAAGAATGAATTTTTTGCCTCCACTGGAACCTCAGGATTCACCTATATCTGGGCAGAACTGTGAATTTTGAATTTAAACTAAATTTTGGAACTAAACCAACTATAATTTAGGCTTTTAAAATAATGTTACCAAGACTATGTCACAGAATTGAATTTGAGATAGATTGTTACTAATTATAAATTCTCAAAACGTGTTGACTATGAAGCAAAATGCTTCACTGGTAAAATTAACATGTTTATTAAGGTTAACACCCTGCAGTTATTACGAGAGGTTACAATACATTTTACTTACTTTAAAATGAACTGTTCTTTTTGACTCCAAAGCGTACTATCGCAAAACTCATTATGTTATCAGAAGCTCAAGTGTTGATTGAATGGTATACACCAAATATAAATAGATGGGAATGTGGTACTTACCGGGGGTGATTTCATGGTGTCTCTTCAGGCTCTTGTTATAGGTCAACTACTTCTAGGCCATGAGTCTGTTTTGAGAGTTCTCTCCATCTCCCTAAATAAAAGTATTTCAGACATTGGTAGTATTGCTCATCATTATATCTAAAAATGAAACTGCTACTTCCTATGGTTCAGCAGATGATGCCATTCCATTGCTTTCCACCAGAGGGATGTTGGAATGACACTAGAAAACCCCCTTTGAGATCACTGCTACATTTCTTGTGACTTAATTCTAGATCAGGGCATTACTTGTCTTTGATGCCTCTGGATTTATTTTAATAACTAGATCAAAATTATAAATTTGATAATTCAATTTTAATATTTGTATTTTTAAAAAATCGCATAGTATGTTCTGTGATGTTCTTTTAAGTTTTCCAGTAATATATATATTAATTTGCTGCCTCAGCTGGTAGACTGATACTTTACTCAGAACATTGATTTCCAATTTAACCAAAATTTGCTGCTGATAGGTTGAATTTGTTCTTTAAAAAAAATCTCATATTATCTTTCCTTCTATTTTAGAAGAACAGACCTAACTAGTGAATGTACTAATGAAAATGCATCTATTTCAGAGCTAAGTTTAGATTTTTTACTTTATGAACTGTGAATATGAGTATGCCAGCAGCATACATTGTAACTATAATAGTATTTAAATAAATTTACACTTTCTCGTTAACTCCAGGCCTTTTTGAAGTCTATGTAGACTTGTTTTGAAATGTAGTCTCTACATGATTGTAATTACAAAAATACATTTTGCATTATAAAAAGAATTATTACTTTGATTACAAAATGGATATTCTTTCATGGTTTCAGCAATGAGGAAATGTAATGATTATTTTAATATTTCTATTAAATATGTTTGCCTCTATATTGTATTTTTTATGCTTACTGTTTTCTCTTTTGGACACTCTTGGGGTTATGTTAGTTTATGAATTTGAATTGCATATTCCTTTACTACTGTCTAGGTGGGACCTGGAATCCCAGGTACTTAAAATTTGCACACAGATTGTTAACCTTTTCATACATGACATGTGGACCACGTTGCCTGCCCTTTCTTAGTTGATACTGTAGACCACACTTAGCGTTTTTTTTAGTACATTTCAAGTTCGTTTTTTCTGTGCTATAAGACATCTCTTGTATACAGTGAGCTTTGCTTATGCTTCAACGAATTAAGACTGAGCATTTCTATTCCTTTAAACAAATCTTGGTAGAAGTGAAACCCAAACGTACTAGCAAAGCTAAAGCTTACTGAGGCATGCAGTGCTTCAGGTTCTTCTTAATCTCACATTATTGATGTTGTAGCTGGAAATATATAGTATAAGTATATGTAATATATAGCATTGAGGATTGTGAAATTTCCCATAAAGACACAGTTTTGGTACTAGGTGACTGGCACAGCACACAGAAAGTGCACTCTATGTTTAAACTGCAATGTAGTGGTCACAACTTGGTCTAAGATTATTCTGTTTTAATTTGGTATCTGAAATTCAACTATTGTTTCAGAATAAATTCACACCAAAATAATGTAATAGAACTTTGTAGATGTCTTGAGGCTAGTTTGCCCCGATAAATATTTTTTTTAAAAATCAGCTATTTATAAGTTACATATCAAATGTAAATTTTTACATCTGCATTAAATGTGATTACATGGGGAAAAAAGAACAAGTTGGGACCTTTAAATTGTTAATTTTAAACATAACGGTTGGGGACACGCCCCTAAAACATGGCGGCGAACAGACGCTAGGATCAGGCTCTCCTACAAAAAATCGATTTATGGAGAAAAATGTCCCTAACTTTGAGAGCTGTCTCGAAGAGAACCGGATACCCTATGCAATACAATCGACCCTGGGGGTGCTTGGACTTAAAAATGAACTGAAGAGTCAGAGTAAAGAGAAGAGAGGGGACATCTAATCCCACACAAAGGAGGAGCAGAGAGGAGAGATGGGTGGACCAGCTTCCCCTGAGAGCCACTGAATACAAGGTTAGAAACTGCGGTGAGGTCGGAGGGCTCAAGCCAGCCGACTGGGAGTGCGATCCCCACTCCCCCACCCCACGACCCACCTCTCTTCCCTGCATCGCAGCCCTGAGGAGCAGGAAAGCGGGAGCGTCACTGTGTCCCATCCCCCACCTGGGGCTAGGTAACATCTCAAAGGGAGAAAGTCCAAGCAAGAAACATCCCCCACTGGCTGCTAGGTGATAGATTAGCCAGAAAAACCGGTTTGGCTGGAAAACCTCCTGCGGAGACAACCTCTTTCTGGGCTTTAGAATGCAAATGAATAGGAGGGGAAGGATGGAATTTAAGGACTATTGACTCACAATCCACGAAATCCCTCCCATACCTGTTGCAAAAAAAAAATCTCCAGGATGGAATTTAAGGACTATTGACTGACAATCCCCAAAACCCCTCCCATACCTGTTGCTGGAAAAAAAAAAAATCTCCTGTTGATAAACTCTCTGGCCACACCCTCTCCTGCAAAGTGTCAGCATCTTGGCACACGGAGGGCAGCAAAAAACAAACAAACAAACAAAAAAAGACCACAACAGGTAGTGAACACGGCCCAGCACTCGCCACCCCCTCCAACTTCTAGGCGGCTGCACACTGGCACCCTAGAAACTAGGTGAGGTGACACGCTGATCAACAGCCACCCACAACCTCCACCCCTGCACCCCTT
>PVIJ01025678.1:0-10279 GCA_004024925.1 Scalopus aquaticus
TAAGGAAGGGTAAGAACTTGAGCAGACAAAACTTGCCATGAGGAATACCTGCTTAGGGTGGAGAGGGTCTGTGAGTTGCTCAGGGAAGAAATATGCCAGGATTGCAGAGAGCAGAGTCCACGATTCCTCTAGGTGTGTGGTGACTGGCGGGCTTACAGCAATGCGCTTTATCCCCTGCAGCTCTGTTGATGATAGAACATAAAAGAGCAAAAATAAGAATATAAAAGAGCAGAAGGAATATAAAAGAGCAGAAAACAATTCTTCCCCCAAAATGTTGATGCCAATTAGCATCTTGTTGGGCACTCATGGGCGATTTTTTTCATTTTTAATTTTGTAAAGTGTTCCTTTATCAAAAACAAAACAGTATTTTTAATCTTTAGAATCGAAATAATTTGATCACCCTGTATTTGTAAAGAATTTGAGCATCCCCGGGCGGAACACAGCAGCCATCAGCAGCCAGTCTCTGAGCTCGCACCACAGAGAGGAGTTCGGGACAGAGACCCAACCCACCTGCATCCTCCATCCACTCAGAGGCCACCAGAGAAGGCCTCTGGGGCACTGCAGTACTCAACACTAACGGGGCCCTCTTCCTTACGTGTTGTTTCCGCGTTCTTGGAAGATTTCCCCTTTATTCTCGGGAGCGTGTTTTCTTGAGCCCTCACTCATGCCCACCATGGAAAGAAGTCAAAGGAGACAGACGCTTCTCTGTCACATGCTCCCCGAGTCACTCATGGGAGTCACCGACTCCAGCACACGCAGGGACCGTCGTCCCTTCACCCACACCGTGAGACCAACCATGTTCCCGAGGAGCCCGGCCATTCACCGCAGTGGGACACCCACTAGGGTCTCCAGCGTCTGGGAGAAGGTTTTGCTTTTTCTCTCACTTTCTGACTACACATGCTATCCCTAACACTCACCAAATCCTCTGCTCTGAAAACATTTTGTTCTTGAGCTCTCGACCTCAAGATACGGTTTGACCCTTAAATACTGTCCAAGTTGTAAAGCCCCAAGTGCCTACAGACGTCAGTTGTTCCTTCTGCCCTCCGCCCAAATCCCTGCCCTTGAGCAACCCATGCCGATTTTCTGGTCAGAGCCCTCTCACCTGCCACTGCCACAGAATCCCACACCCCAGGATGCTGAAAGGACTTTGGAGGGCAGCTGTTTCGCCATGCATTTTGGGACATGTTTCCTTGGTGAAAAGGTTCTGGAGCCCTTCTCGGGAACCTAGAACCCCGGTCATGCAGGGCATTCCCCAAGCAGCCTGCAGATGGGGATGGTGTCTGCAGACTCTGCACAGGGGGTAGTGTACCACCCTCACCATCCCCTCATGCCCCTTGTGCTTAAACATAATCTGCAGTCAGTGTGTTTGCAAAATTCTTCTTTGATCAATCCAGGTGGCAAGGCTTTTACTTTGCACACAGAGGCTGTGGAAGTCTTTCAAATCAATGAACTGGAGGGACAGAAGCCTTTCTAAACATATAGAGTCAGTCTTTCATTCACGCAAGAGGGAGTCAATGTACACTCTCTCCCTGGAATCAATGTCCATGTACTCTCTCATCTGGCGCTTTCTACAGTGGGAAAAATTAACAGCGATCTGCAGCAAAATCCCTGACATGGCACAGGCAGCATGGCAAGTGGCCACAGTTCCTTCCTACAGCAGCCAAAGGAAGCTTGAAAGTGGGTGATCACGGAGCACCGAGACCCATGAAGCTGTTTCTGAGGATGGAAATAAGCCAGAGGGAGGAAATGGGAAATGTATGGATCATGGCGTGTGAGCGTTCACTTTTATATAATAAAAATTAAACATCAGTCTTTTAAGAATGATTCACAAAGTTTCCTCAATTCAAGGTTATCCACATTTGGAGTTGTCTTGGCAATTTCATGAACAATAATAGTCATGGGCTTCCCCGGTGGCGTAACATTTAGGCACTGTGCTGTGGAGCTGTTGGCAGCGGGGTTGTGAGTTCGACACCCAGCTGGGGAGATTCCCATATGGTGCAGCAGACCTCTCCTGCCCCGCACGCTGCTCCCCTCAGCAGTGTTTCCAGGTGATCTGAGTGTCCTGCTCCCCACTCTGTCTCTGGTGAACCATCTGGCTGCCCCATGCCTCTGATCTGTACCCCGGCTTGTATGCATAAATAAATAAATCTTAAAAAAAAACAACCAATAATAGTCACATTGGCCTCCCTGCTGGTGCAGGGGTTAAGTGCAGCATATCAAGCTATCACCAGCCACTGAGGCATGAGTTGGATGCCCAGGGAGATTCTCACATGGCCCAGCAAACCTCTCCTGCCTCACCCACTGCTCTTCTCAGCAGTGTATTTCAGTAGATCGCCTGTTCTGCTCCCTACTCTGTCTCTGGTGAATCCTCTCACTGCCCGCGCACCACCCCCAACACACCTCTGGCCTACAGCCCAGTTCTTTTACACATAAATAAAATAACATTTTTTAAAACCTCAATATTAGTCACATGGGGTCCATCAGTGAGATTTCTGTAAACTGAGCAGTTGTGACATATGAAAATGTCTCTCAATAGAAGCCAGATAAGAAAACAATAAATAGAACATATCAAAATTACTTGAAATCACATCAGTTGACAATATTATATTTCAGATATTCAGAATTGTAAGTTCACCCATATTTACTGTATCATATCCCCACCAAATACCTATTGCACCCAACACCTAAAATTGACCCAGTTACCAAATTGTTGCACCCCTCCTTGCCCACTAGTAACCTCATGTCTCAGATGGGATGTATTGTCATCCAATACATTGTCAAATGAACTGACGAGTTGGTTTCCTTTGAAGATTGGAAAGTAAAATATAATGAATTCTCCTTTTTGGATAAAAAGAATATATTTAAGATAAAAACAGGTTTAGTCACATCTATTATTTTTCAACACTCCCATATTTGTACCTGCTTCAATACTGCTATGTACATGAGCACTACAGAGTCATCAAAGAGCGTACACACTGGAGGTATTTTTGCGGTTGTTTCTTACCTTGTGCTGGGATCTAATCTGACTCAGCAGGTGGGTTCAGGTCACTCACAGAGCTCCTGGTATTTACAATGGGGCATGTTCGTGTCTCAGTTTCTCTGAATTTTATCAGGATTTCTCCCCAGACACAGTCTTAAACCTGTAACAAAAAGTCTTAATGCCACAATGTCTATGATTCCAGCTGCTCAAGGAATGGATTTTGGTAAACTAAGTCTTGTTCAAATATCATCAGAAAAGTCCAAGAGCAGGAACAGCCCCCAATGCAGGTCTGGGATGCCCACGGCCCAGAGTCCCTGAGACCCACACAGAGCTCCCCCCTCAGCCCTCAGCTCCTGTGGGAGCTTCTGACTCAGGCTGAGCCTCCATGCATACCCCTCCGGGGCTAACCTGCTAGAGCAGCTGAGATCCCCACTGTGGGAGCTGCTCTGCACCCCTGGGGCTGAAATGCAGGCGCTTCCTGCCCTGAGGGCCCTGGGCCAGAAAGCCCAGGCTGAGTGCTCTGCTGGCAGTTAGTGCCCATGGGAGAGCAACTGTCACCTCCTGGGTGTGCTCGTCGCGCGCCCCCTGCTGTCTATCCTGTGAATTGCGGCCTCTCCCTGCATGTCGCTCAGCAGGTGGCGCTGTGGGGTCCACTCCAGCCAAAGTTGATCTCTGGGACCAGTCTCGAGGGCAGGACCATACAAACAAGGACACTTAACTTTTTACGTGTCGTGGATGGAGCATAGAGCTCATTTATGTATTTACATAACTAAAACCATTTAAGTAGCCTCTAGATGACAGTTATATATATGCTAAGTAACAAACAATTGTGTTTACTCACCTAAACACTGGCTTCAATAAAAAATTGTCCCCCTTTACCATTTAAAACTCTTTCTTTCCTTCTTAATTCAAAAGAAATAATTTCCAGTTAGTGTAGAATGTAGGAATTCTGCATCCACCAGACAGGTTCTCCAGAATCCCTTCCGGAAACCTGGCAGCTTTGTTTGATTTGCCTATAATGTGCTTGGTGACCCATAGATGACAGATTCAGAAGACAAATCTAGGGGGAGCTGCACATCTGCTGTGATTTACCCAGGAGCCTAGGCTGCTGTTTCCTATGACTTTTGCTTTAGGGAGGGCAGGAGAGTGAAGTGATGGCCAGCAGTCCTACGCTGACCCACGGTGTCTTGTCAGATAACCGTGGCCCTCTCTTCACAACTGCATTGAGGCTTGGTGAGGAGAGAAGTTTCTGCTTGGCCACACGAGAAGGCTGTGCTGTGTTCTACCGTCCCCAACCACCCGGTGTCCCCAGCTCACAGTGGGTGTGGGCTGCAGCCGTGGTGCATGTGTTTGTGCAGAGTGGCACATAGACCTGACCTCAGTGGTTCTGCTTCCTACCTGTCTGAGGCTCTCTGGAACCATGTAGAAGGCTCCCTTTGTTTCCCCTGCCTCAGAGTATTTGCAGAGTGGAGTCCACTTACAGGCAGAGGGGCTGACCTCAGGAGCCTGGGCTTTTTAAGACCTAAGGTTTGAGAGAGTTCCTGTTGAGTAGGGTCTCTTAACTCTTTTGTTGGTTTGATGCCAAGGAATTCAATTCTCTTTGAATCGGTTAAAATTGGACTTATTTTCCTATTTTCATTTGCTTCGTGTTTGTTGTTTGTATGTAAAAAAGCTGTGGGTTTCCTTTTTTCTATTATATAGACTTGTACTTTGTTGTATTCATTTTTTGTTTTTGATAACTTTTTGATGGGGACTTCGGATCTCCTACATATACTATTATTTTGTCTGAGAGCGATGGTTTCAACCCTTTTGCTCCTTGGATTCCTTTAGTCCCTATTTTTGATATAAATGATAGTGTATTAGTTGATCGCTCTGGTCAAAACCTCAAATAATAAGTTATAAAGAAATGGTGACAGTGGGCATCCTTGTCTTGTGTCATATTTTATGGAAAAATCTTTCAGTTTTTCACCGTTGAGTATTTTATTGGGTGTTGATTTGTGATATTTAGCCTTTATTATATTCTATTGAGGCACGTTCCTTCTATTCCCATCTTACTTAAGTTTTGATTATAAATGGATATTGAGTTTATCAAATGCTTTCTCTGCATCAGTTGATATCATCACGATTGGACCTTTCCCTTTGTTGATACAGTGTATACACATTAATTTATTTCTCTATTTTAAACCACCCTTTCTGCCTGGGATGCATCCAATTTGATTATGGTGCATTATCCTCGTCTTCTGCTATTGAATTTAATTTCCTAGCATTCTGTTTAAAATTCTTGCATCAATGTTTTTCAGGGATATTGGTCTATAATTTTCTTCTCTTGTGCTGTCTTTGGTTTCAGTGATAAAATAATGTTGATATAAAGTGTGCTCGGAGCATTTCTCCTTGTATTTTGAAAAACAAGTTAAGCAAGGTGGGCATTAGATTTCTTCTTTAAAAATTTGATAAAATTCATTCATAACCCCATTGATCCTCGGCTTTTCTTCTTCAGATATTTTCTTACAGCTCAGTTTTCATGTTTGAGATAGGGTTTTTCAGTCCATCTGTTTCTTTCTGGGCAGTTGTGTTGACAACACTGCACTAACAAAGAAAAAGAGGAAATCGTGCAGCCAACTGCAAAACGCAGGATGCTGCTGAAAGAGCAAGATCCTGGTCTTTTACTGATGAACTAATGATAGAGCATCACTTATCTGGTAGGAGAACAAAGAGAAAGGGTGGGTAAAAAACGGAAAAGGTGCTTATCTCCTCTAGGCCTTCAGTGTGTGGTGAGTCTGCTGACCGTATATTGATAAGCTGGTATTGTATTGGAAACCACACCCCGGCCCTGACACGTTTCCAGTATTATCATAAAGGCATTCTGCTGATCAGTCTCTGGGATGTAAGGTCAAACATTAGTCAATGGCCTCAGGACCTTCCCAGTCATATAGGGGATGCATACCCTTTGTCCCAGGGGATCCTGCTCTTGTTTCATTTGAAAGGAGCCTTGTAGGCTCTAGTATACTACATTCCTTTAGGTCAGATAACTAATTGACTAGGCTGTTTTACCTTGGCTTGGAGGGGAGAACTGCATGTTACTAAGATGATGTCTGAGCAGGCCATTAAAGTTTAGGAGATCCACACTGGCTTAGTGTTGTAGATTACGTTGATGTTGATATTTATCCATTTCTTCAAAGTAATCAAATTTACAGGTATATAAAATGGTTTAATATGATATTTACAATCTTTTTTATTTCCATGCTATCTGTAGTGAATTCCACCTCTTTCATTTGTGATTCTGTTCCTCAATATTTCTCTCTATTTCCCCTGCTAGTACACCTAGAAGTGTATCTATTTTATCTACTCAGAGAATCATCTCTTTAGGATTATTGGGGTTTTTTTGTACAGTCTTTTTGAACTCTATTTCATTTATTTCTTCTCTTACTTTTTATTATTTCCAGCATATTTGGGTCTTATTGTTCTTTCTAAATTTACTTTAGGTATGATGTTTCATATTTATTTGGTATTATTTTTTTTAATGTGGGCAATGCATCTTACCTAAAGTAACTTGTATCTGTGTGTGCTTTCCTCCTCGAGCTATCTGAAGTACAGATCTGTGTTAGATTGTGGCCTTGAGCCTTGTGACTGAGTGCCCTGGTGAGGTGATTCACAGTCAGTGTTTCTCCCCACTGTCATGGCTGTATATATCCATGTGAATGTGTGTGTCTAGAAATGGGCACCCCACAGAGAACCTCCCCAAGGCATTTACCCAATGGATGCAAAACACCAAATAAAAGATAGATAGATAGATAGATAGATACACCTGCTCTTGTCAGCACAATTTACACTATAATAATCAAGTGTCCACTGACAGATGAGTTCTCAGGGTCACATGTATGGGTCTCACCCGTGCACCTACAGTGGGGACTGACCCTTCTCTTTGAGGTTTAACCTACCAGAGGAAGGCTGCTCACACGTACAAATTCATTTGTCTAAAGGGAAAAGAGCACGGAAAGGAATGGAACTATCAGCTGCCTGGTTGTCAGGGAAGACACCAGATGAGCGGGTCAGATATACTTGCTTAGTTTTTATTCTTTCCAGATTATTTAGGTCTTATTGTTCTTTTCCAAGTTACTTTAGGTATGACGTATCATATTTATTTGGAATTTAAAAAAAAATAATGTTGTCACTGCAATTATCTTCCTACTTAAGACCGTTGTTGCTGCATCTCAAAAATTCTAGTAACTAACAATTATCACAGGTATTTTTCAATTGGTGTTCTGATTTTCTTTTTAGCTAACTGTTCATAAGTAGCATGTTGTTCAATGTCCGATATGTTTTTCCTGTTTTTTACTTATATTTGATTGAAACCTGAAAATTGCTTGTTGGTGTGGGGACACCTCCCCACGTAGACTCCCATTGGAAATATGTCCAAGAACCTCACAGGTTCCCTTCCCGACAGCCCCTCTCTTGCATTTCAAATAACATCAATGTCTTTTGCTGTAACTAGTAGCTTTTTACTGCTTTACAGTCTTTCTCCCAAAGCTGCTCCTGGAGACCTCTTACCTCTTGGTTTCTCTAGGGCTCAAAGCGCTCAGGTTTAGAGGTGAATATAGAGTCCAACAGGAGGGGAAGTTTGGAGAACCCTCCGTGGCGCCTATTGAAGAAAGTGGACCTGTCCATATTCAGCAAGCCTATATGACCCGCTCTGCTGGTGTCTGCCCTGAGAACCCCGCAGCTTTCAATTCCTTTCCTTCCCGTACTCTTTTCCCTTTAGACACATGAATTTGTATGTATGAGCAGCCTTCTTCTGGTTAAACCTCAACTAGAAGGGTCACCCCCCCACTATGGGTGCACGGGTAAGGCCTATACACGTGACCCTGAGAACTCATCTGTTAGTGGACACTTGACTCTTATAGTGTAAATAGTGCTTCAAAGAGCAGCTGTATCTATCTATCTATCTATCTATCTATCTATCTATCTATCTATCTATCTATCTTTTATTTTGTGTTTTGCATCCATAGGGTAAATGCCTTGCAGAGGTTCCCCGCAGGGTGCCCATTCTAGACACACATTTTCACATGGATATATACAGACATGACAGTGGGGAGAAACACTGACTGGAATCACCTCCATTCTCAGTCACAGGGCTCATGGCCACAGTCTAACACAGATTTGTACTTCAGGTAGCTCAGGGAGGAAACACACACACAGACAAAACACCCTGGCCACCAGATGCAGCCCAGAGGGCACACCCACACAGAAAGATGCATACAGATACATCCCTGCGCAACACACACACACACACACACACACACACACACACACACACACACACACTAGCACAGACAACAACTGGAGGAGACCCAGACCCACAACGCAGACATGAAGAGGAACACAGATATGTACAGCGAAATCCAGTAATATCCCAAATGACAGCAAATTCAGATTCATGCCCATAATAAGGACACACACAGATATAAGACACAGACACTCTCTCAGGGACACACATGCCCCCAAACACACAGGTACTACTCTCATACACACACATGCTTGCACAGTAGACACATATCACTGGGTACCACAAATATACAAATGCAGACACACACACAGAGGGAAGAGCACAGGTGCCCAGAGGTGGCTGCACAGCTGTAAGCTCCTGGCCACCATTGACAGATGCAGAAACTCAGACACAAAGGCCCCCCATGAAGATTTCCACAAGCACACTCGGTCGCGAACTCCCTGACTCCCGTACCCCACAGGGAAACAGATCGCCTTGGCTCTCCAGTGGGGGTCACTGCAGGAGACCCAGTTATCCCACTTCTTGCCTGGTCTGACTTCTACCCTCTGTTCCTGGTATTTCCTCCTTAACTGTGAGAGGAGCCCTGAGAAGCAACCTCTGAGCCCAGGGTTTGTGCTCACAGCCAACTGATGGTAGCAGGGGGAGCTTTCCCGACTCCACCCCTGAGTGTGGGCCACGGTGAAAAGGGGTTGAGTGGGCTTTGGCTACTAAATATGTTGGAGTTCGGCAATTAAGATGCTCAGTTTGGGGACAGTTATGCTGCTGGAACTTTGGAGAAGTTCAATTGCGTCGGTTTCAGCAGTTCAACCTCTAGTGAGAGGGGAGTGTCGGTGGAAAAGCCATCAGCTTCAACTTTGACCTTGGTCTCTGAACTTGATTTGGGGCAGGACAGACGACTTCTGGCCACCGCCTCCCTGCTAATTCTCTCGAAGTTCTGTCTTTTCTCCCTGGGGAAATCAGTCCTGTCGTGCTTGTTTCTCCCCTGTGCCTGCTTTTGTGTCATGGCCTGCGGGCTTAAGTATGTGGGCAGGACTCACCAACCAGTCAAGCCCAGTCCCGCGGGGCGTGCTCTGCTCCATAACCAGAATGGCCCAGCCTGGGGCTCAGTGAGCAGCAGCAGCTCTTAATGCAATTGAGTGTCCTGTTCAGTTTCTCCGATTCAATTTGTTTTACTATATTTTTCCTATGGAAGACAATCCTGCAGCATCAGAACAGTGATAGAATCCTTTCCGTGAGTGACATGGCAGTAGAAAGTGGTGGGCTTGCAGTAAGGGTGGGAAGCTGGCTGGGCTGGCTGGGCTGGGTGCTGTGTGAGTCCTGCAGCTCAAGCACCTTAGGAAACTCAGCTCAGGACAGAGCCTCTGAGCACAGAGGGGCGGGTGTATTCACGTGGGTCCCTAGCCATGGGGAGGGCCCTCCCCTCCCAGCACAATTGGTGCTCCCAAGCTCTCAGAGCACAATTGGGGCCAAGCCCCAGAGGTTACTGAATGTGCTCAAGCTACTGAGATCCTGGGTGGAAATGAGAGTCAATTTGGATTTTCCCCCATTTAGGTTCCTGCTGCAAAACCCATGGTAGTAGGTGGGGTGGCAACATAGATAAATGACATCACCTCATTTCAGTTGGTAAAATGCGTAAGATGAGAGAGAGGAGTGAACCCCAACCATTCTGCTTGTATTTGGTTCTTTGAACAGGTCAGCCACATTGGCACTATGTTTTGAGTCACTGCCATTGGGAAAGGAAGACGGAGTGGCCAGGAGTAGGAGATCCAGGTCCTGGATTGCAAGAACCAGAACCCGTATCTGCCAAGAGTCCTGAGAGAAACTGTCAGTTGGGAATGCCTGTCCGGGGAGGGGCATGCGCCACATGAGGTCACTCGGGGTGCCCACTGTGATGTAACAGGGGCAAAGGCTGGGATTGGTCGAGACAGGGTATAAAGCATCCGCGTTGCCGAGGCAGGGACCAAACAGGAGGAGACTCGGAGGAAGACAGAGCCTGTCCCCTCTGCCTGCTCCTG